>PVHX01002619.1:85846-163395 GCA_004024805.1 Geosciurus inauris | reverse complement strand
ATAAAAATGTCTGTCAGCAGTTAGCAGGCTCCAGCCACTTTGCTCAGGCTTACGGGCAGGCCTCCAAGCTCTGGGAGGAAAGAGCAGGATGGAAAGCAAGAAGCTGGGCCCCAGCCCCAGAGGGACCAGGCAGGTTTCCAAGCCAGGAGTCAGACCTGGAGCACGGGGCCTGACTAGCAGAAAGGATGGTTTGACACTCATTCCAGAGCGCTGAGCCAAAGTCTTTTCATTCCTTCTGCTTAAGGTTTCACCTGGTCTTAGACACTGGGTTTACAGGTGGAAGCAAAGAGGTCCAGCTGTGCGCAGGGAGGCGACATGACATGCTGTAGAAGCAGGCAGGGGCCTCTGCTGGCTGAAGAGTTTGGGCTTTGTTTGGTAGACAAGAGGATAACAATGGAAAAATTAAAACAGGAAAGTGTCTCAGTTGGAGCTGTATTTTAGGAAGATGAGTTTGAGTCTTGAGTGTAAAGTGAACTAGAGTTAAGTGAGTCCTCATGTGTGACATTTTTGCCACTTCTCTTCCTAATACTTCTCTAATATGTTCACTTCCCTCTGCGCCTCCTTAAATACTGTGAGGCGAATAAGCTACATCATTGAAACGAGCAAAAACTAATAAAATATTTATTTTACCTTTTTTAAAAAAACTTTTAATGGGGCTTCTAGAAAAGCTGAACTTATGTAAGTGGCTCACATTGTACTTCAGTGGGGCAGGATTAGCTGCTCTAATCCTTTCTTCATACTTCAGTCAGATCTTTTTAACAAGTCTTCTCAGATAACTCTAAGGCCTGATGGTCTCCGCTGCCCAGGAGGGCATCGGCATTCCTCAGCCCGGCTCCTTCGTTCTGCATAACTGGCCCACGCCTGCATCTCCCAACAAGCCCTTCTGTTCCTTAAGGCACATCAAACTGTGTTCACTTCCAGCGGGAAGCTGTTTGCTCTCTTGTTCACTTACTGCTATTCTTTTACCTGAACACTTCCTCTCTTTTTCACCTACTAACCTCCTGCTCCCAAAGCTGCTAGGCCTCAGCTTTGGACATCCCAGCTGCCTTGATGCCAGGGCCCCAGGCTGTGCCTGCTCCACCACAGCATTTCCCACACTATTGCTAAGGGCCTGTTGACTTGTCCTGTTCCTCCTCTATATGGATCATAAGTTCCTTGAAAGCCAGGCCTCTGAATAGGTCACACAGTGTGCTCAGCACCTAGCTCGGTACCTGGAGCATGATGGCTGCCGACGTGATCGTGTGAATGAAGAGACGGGCAGCGTGCCATGTGGTACAGAATTGAACTGGGATGTCAGCTGGGAATAAAAAGGGCAAGTCTCTCAGGAAAGAGTCACCAAGGACATAATTCTTGAGTGCTGGCCACCGTGTGAACGTACCTCTAATGCCTAAAGGGTATGGGAAACTAATACATTTCATGAGATGCCGTAAATTCTAAGCAATATAAGGAAAAGCAAAGATGTTTGTTGTTTAAATGTCCTAAGGGGGAAAATCATTCTCTGAAATTCATGTGATATTTGGAGTCAGAAGACTGGGTTTGAGACCTCTGTCTAGCATAGGATTGTCTGTATTCTTGACATTTCAGTTTTTTAGATCATAAAATGAAGATAAAAATACTTTAACTTTGGGTGGTCATTGGGAGGATTAGGGAAGTATGTGTAGAAGAACTTTGTAAACTGCAAAGTGATGGAAAAATATTATGGATCACCAATACAAAAGTAATTATACCTGCAAGTAGGTGACAGTCATACTGTAGGGACTAAATTAAAGGGCATGCTGAACCACTCAAATGAGATAAACCTCTGATAGATCATCCTAGCACAGAGGAATGTGGGCAGCCTCCACTGGGTGAAGTGACATGTTTATCAGTTGCCACTGGTGTGAATCCTGGATGCCCGGATGGAAGCGCCAGTGGGGATGCAGTGATGTGCAGGCAGCCTCCCTCCCCCTGCCCTCTCCGTGATGAGCTTTGACCTTGGGTTTCTTCTTCCATCCTTCCCTGCTTCCCTAAGCCCCCTCACTGCCCCTTTGAAACTCCTCAGGATGCCTTAATGGGGCACAGTTTCCCCTTTCTCAAAAGGTTCCCAGCATGCAGTGCTTTTAAAGTTGTCTTTTTTATTTTTTTTCCTTCCTCAAGAGATGCCAGTATCTGGTCTTCCCTCCCATTTGCTGGTCAGGGACAATATGAACACAAGCATTTCCAAGGCAAGAATTGAAAGAGGTCCTTCCTGCAGCCTGCGTTCTTGTCACTAGATATGTGCCAGACTGTCACCTAGGATGTGCCAGAATGGCTGTTCCAAGTGGAACAAACTGTACATTCTAATTTGGAATTTAGAGTCAGAATCCCCTAGGAGCCCACAATCACCCTCTGCCCTCTTAACTGCTTACATTGTTCACTTTGGTGTTTGCCTCCTGTGTTAATCAGGGTTCTCCAGAGAAGCACGACCGATATGATATAATATATACAGAATACTGCGGAGTTGGCTCACACAGAGATGGAGGCTGAGAGGTCACATGATCTGTGACTTCTGCGGCCGTGATGTAGTTCAGTCTGAGTACAAAGGCCCGAGAAGCCAGAGGAGCTCATGGTGTCTATCCCAGTGCGAGTGCAGGAGATGAGACGAGATGCCTCTTGCAGTTCAAAAAGGAGGAAAGGGGCAGATTCTCCTTCCTCTGCCTTTTGTTCTCGTCAGGTCCCCAGTGGACCAGATGGTGTCCATCTACACTGGAGAGGGTGAGTCCACCATTGCAGATATTCAGTTCTTCCACATGCCCAGCACCCTTACAGACACTGAGCACACTGACTAATTTGAGCACTCCTTGGCCCAGGCAAGTTGACGCATAAAACTAACCATCACACCCCTTTACTCAGATCCAGGACCAGTGAGCACAATTCAGTATTTACACAGTATGTGCTCTGTTGAGGCCATTCAAATGATTATTTACTTACCTATCCTTGACAGAGGATTATGGGATTACATCAAATAAAACAAAAGCATACTCTGTGATTCCAAGGGACATATATGCAGTTAGTGGATTATACCAAGCAGTTCCTCCTATCTGTGGTTTTACTTTCTATGGTTTCTGTAACCTCTGGTCAACTGGGGTCTGAGAATATCAGTATTTGTCTTGACTCTTTTGAAAAAGACCATATTCACATAATGATTGTATTTGTATTGTTACAATTATTCTGTTTTATTATTATTAATCTCTTACTGTGCCTTATTTATAAATTAAACTTTAACATAGGGATGTATAGGAAAAAAACACAGTATCTATACGGTTACATATGGGCTTATAGACCCAATCCAATTAAAGAATTTCTTATTGTTTGTCCAGTCCCCACTTTACCCCCAAGGCTTCCCAGGTGGAGATCAGGAATGCCAGCTGGTTCTCATGAGCCTTTGACCAGAGTGGCCATAGTTCCCTGAGCCTCAGGGCACACTAACCAAACAGAAGAGCGTCCAGGCAAGTTACAGGAGAGAAAATCTTTGGAACAATGTTAAATATGACCTACTTGGCTATAAGAAAAAGCATATTACTTATTTGGCTATAAGGTGGCCACAAAATACCATTGTACCATCATTTCTTTAGCGTCTTTCTGTTGGGTTTATGTTGCAAGAAATCATTAAGTTTTTTTTAAAAAAATATTTATTTTTTAGTTGTAGGCAGAATATCTTTATTTTATTTTTACGTGGTGCAGAGGATCGAACCCAGTGCCTCACGCATGCTAGGCAAGCACGCTACCACTGCGCCACAACCCCAGCCCGAAATCATTAAGTTTTATGACCAAGGTTTGAGATGAGACCCAGTCTACTCTGTCAGTTGTTCCTGCTCACTGCACACACAAGTGCATCCACGATCCCTGGACAATCCCTGAAGGGAAGGAGAGAGGAGAGGAGAGAGTAGAAAAGAAGAACCAGGGTAGTAGAGAGAGCCGCATGCAGCTTTGTGGACCAGAAGCTCTTTGCTCATCTAGAAGAAGCAGTTGCAGCCATGGTACCCAGTCCTTCTGGCCCCCAACAAAACACACTTTCATTCTCTAAGCCTTACTTCATTCCCCGGATTCAACAAGATCAGCATGGGTCACTTCCAGCCCATTCTGCCAGTTTAAGAGGAAAATAGCAGGCGTCAAAGATCTGTCTAAATTTGTCCTGGCAAAGGCAACATATATTTTCTGATTTTTAAAAGACATTATTGGATTGATAAACAATCTAGTCTACTCTCCAAAGAGATAACATGATAAAATTCACTTCCTTTTTGCTTTTTGTGTCTCTGTGTGAGTAGTGAGCATAATTGCAGCATTTGGGTTACTTTTTGTTAAAACTGTATTTCCATTCTATATGTTTTTCTTTTTCTTTCCACCTTCTCAAAAGTTCTCTTTTAAGGCAGAAACTTTCCATTCTTGGTTTTATCCAAAAGACAAATATTTCTGGGAAAACACTGTGTTTAAGCTATTCAGCAATTCTGGTGTTATGTAACTGACCACACTAAGACTTTCAATTAACTTTGGTTACATTTTATTGAAGAGTGTCATAGAACAGAATAACTGGTGATAATTTTTCAAAACTTTTATGTTTTTAAACAGGGAAAACATTTAAAATACATGCAGCATCACATGCTGATGGTAGAATGTAAAATTCTGCTTGAAATCCTGTAAAGTGCATTGACTCTGTTCCAAGGCTGATTTTACTGTTTGACTTTGAGAATTTTTAAGTGCAATGAGCTTTCCTTTTGGCATTAATTTTTGTAACTCTCTCTCCTTGGTCTTCTCTCCCTCTTGTTCTCTTCTCTGGTCATTTTGGTCTTGTCTTTGACGAGTGCATCATGAGGCTGCTGTTCAGACTTGGCTCCTCTTCCACTAAAGGAGGCATTGTGTGAATTCATGGTTTCTAGAAACCTCTTTGGTGTGTAGTAATTTACTACTACCCTTCTATATTTCTAGTCTTCCCCTCTCCTTCCTATGACTCTATGTCTTTTCAGCATCTCTATTTTCTTTCTCTCTAGAACTGAGCTGATGATATTTTCCCCAAAGCAGAAGCCCTCCCATTGTCTGTATTTTCGGGTTCCTACCACAATCCCAGGGTCCCCTTGCCCTTATCTTTTTTGCATTTTGCTTCTCTCTCATTTATCTGTAGCATGCTGCCAATCATTGGGTGGCAACGTTTGTTTTCCCCAAATATCACTCAGATCCATTTCTGTATCCAAAACCCTTGCATTTTCCCTCTTAGTGTAGGTGTTAATTGTTAGGCACATACCTGACTTTAAAAGCCTTCCCTTTGTACTTTCTCCTCTCAAAGCTAACCTAAGGGCAAGTATTAGCATTGTCTGTTGATACCTTCTTTTATTATTTTGATTATCTTTTAAGAAAAAATAAAATATCTGCACCAACTGGCTGCTTTCTCGGCTCCTGCTTACCTGGACTATATGGGCCACTTCCCTAACCACATGGCATCTCTTTCCATCTCCTTTGAACATGCCATCCTCTGTTCTGAAGGCCCCTCTCTCTTCCTCCCCAAACTTCTTTTTCTTCGAAGGTAGCAGTAACACAGCCCAATAAAGACTGCTTGTCTGGAGGTCCTGAGAGCGAGCACCAGCTGACTGTTTTTCAGTGCCACATTGCTCTGTCGGCCCTGATCTCTTAATCTGCACTTGCTGATCTTGGCTGTATAAAATCATTTTTCAGTCATTTCCTTTATGCCCTTTTTCTGCTTTCAAGGCATAAACAACTTTATAGAGATAATATCTAAGATTTATATTTATCACTCAACAAGAATAACCAAGCACCTATTGATTTTATAGAATGACATTGATTTACTAGTAATTTATTGAGCATCTACTATGTGCTAGGCACTGTGTGAGGTCCTAGAGTACAGTGGTGAGGTGAAAGCAATGTTAGCCCCACCACCATGCCTGGCTTAGCTGCAAAATCTTAAG
The DNA here is from genome assembly GCA_004024805.1 of Geosciurus inauris. Taxonomy (NCBI): domain Eukaryota; kingdom Metazoa; phylum Chordata; class Mammalia; order Rodentia; family Sciuridae; genus Geosciurus; species Geosciurus inauris. The sequence continues at coordinate 157,459 of PVHX01002619.1, read as the reverse complement.
CTATTCAAAATATGGGTCTGATTTTTAATATTTAATATTTACACTGATGGGAGAAACAAACATTTATCAAATAATCATGTGTTATACAACTGTGTTTGAGCTACAAAGCAAGAGGAACATGCCATGAGAGCAGAGAATAGGTGTATTTAACTCCAACAAGAGGGGAGAAGAAGGAAGGGTGTCCCATGTAGGGAGAACTACATTGCACAGGCTCTGTGACAGGAGGGAGCAAGACATATTCAAGACATTGAAAAAAGACTGGAGTAGCTGGATTGCAGAGAGCACGAACAGAGTGGAGCAGAAGGAGGCTGGAGAGGTAGGCAGGGCCAGCCCGGGCAGCGCCCTGTGGGTTGTGGAAAGGATTGAGGCTGGCATCCCCAGTAATGGGGAGCCACTGGGGGGTTAGGAACAGGAGAAGATGATTCTGTGATTTGAAAAGATCACTGTGACAGCTACGTGGAAAGTGGAGTAATTGGGAAAGAAAATCAAGCACACTATTTTTCTGTGCCATGTAGTAATTCAGTGAATATTGCTCATTGACTGAACAGTGTGTGGGGTTTATGATCCTGCTGTGATCTCTGCAGCATGCAACACTGCTTTTAAGCAGCGGGAAAAAAATCTTTTCTTTCTTTTTTTTTTTTTGGGGGGGAGGGGAGAGGAGGATACTGGAGACTGAACCTGGGGTACTCTACCACAGAGCTACATTCTTAATCCTTTTTATTTTTATTTTGGGAGTAGGTTTCACGAAGTTGTGAGACCAGTTCAGGACTGGCCTTGAACTTGTGCTCTTCCTGCCTCTGCCTCCCAAGTTGCTGGAATTACAGGTGTGCACCACCATGCCTGGCTTAGCTGCAAAACCTTAAGCTATTCAAAATATGAGTCATTTTTAATATTGTCAGTCTCCTGTAGCTTTTTGCAATTCTTTGACTTAAATTATTATAAGAATATCAATAGACATCATTGAATATTAGCCATGGTGCTGGTGCTATGCTAAAGGCTTGATGTGGATTATCTCTAATTCCTACTCTGAGACAATGAGGATATGTTTGCATTCCTATTTTGTGGAGGCCTAGAGGCGTTAAAGACTTGACCTCAGAGAAAGTGGTAGATCTATCAAGGTGCCTCTAACAGGAGAGCCATCACTCTTAGCTACCCTGTTATAACAGTTCTAGTTTACCTGAGTTTTCAATACCATTATTATAGAACAGGGAGGTTCCTTTAGACTTGAAAAAATATATGCCTTGGCTAATTGCCCGGCCTGCTCCTTCCGGAATCTTGGTAACATCCCTCCATGGCCTTGGGTCGCTCGCTGGTCTCCTGCTTGGCTGTGTTTTGTTATATATCACACCACCTGGCATTGTGTCTGAGCTGATTGTTGTGTTTTGAGCTTTTTGACCACATGAACAATTTTCTGGCTGTGTGTCCTTTCTTCTTTTACAGACATCTATAATTATGTGAGGTAATAATGCTCATTAGCCTAAGTTCCAAATAGCATTTCAGCACTCAGCTTCTCCCTTAGGAGAGCATCACCAACAAGAAAAAATAAGAGCCCACAATTGGTAAACTATTAGCTGAAAAATGTTTGCCATCATGGCCAGAGGAGCCCTGTGCTTTCGACCTGCCATCTATTGAATGCTGCTTGTGGATATTTCCTCTGTCTTCATTTTCTATTCCCTAAGGCAGCCTCTTCTTTAGTAAGTCTGCTGCAAATTGGCCTGTAATGTGCTTGCCTAAATAGAAGAACCTAATAACTGATCACTGAGAGTTTTAACACACCTTATAGGATCTGTGTGATGACTCATAAAATCAGTTTGGTTTTTCAGAAAAATGGAAGCAACTGTCTACTGCTTAAGAAATGTTCAAAGGACTATTCATCTTAACCAGGCATGACTTTGCAAAGAAGGGTGGAAGGTCAAGTAAAAAGTGGATGGATAGGGCAACCCCAGGTTGTGTCGTGTTGTTTTGTTTTTGGTGCTGGTGCTTGCACCTAGGACATTGCACATGCTAAAGCACACACTTTACCATTGAGCTACATCTCCTGCCCAACCCCAGTTTTCGTAGCTGGAAACAACCAGAACAGGATGCCTGGATGATAGTGGGAAGCTGAGCATGGGAAGTTAATTGATGAGCAATACAGCCTGCAAACCTGAAGAACAGGGAGAAGCATTTCATTGGGGTGTTCAAAGGATTAAGTAGCTTGTATTTTGACAAGACTTCGGTATTGTTGGAGGAAGGAGTTAAAATGCAAAACCCACTTATGTTCTCCTCCAGAAGTTTTACAGGGATCTATAGATAGATGAAGATATAGTTTATGAATAAAATATTGCAAAATGGTTATTATCAATGTCATTCAGAAATCTACTACCAGGGGCTGGGATTGTGGTTCAGTGGTAGAGCACTTGCCTCGCATGCGTGAGGCACTGGGTTCCATCCTCAGCACCACATAAAAATAAATAAATAAATAAAGATATTGTGTCCATCTACAACTAAAAATAATATTAAAAAAAAAAAAAAACTACTACCAGTGCGTGGGAAGGTTTTCAGATTACTCTGTTTAGAATTTACAGTTGCAGGCAGGTAGAGGCAATTTGTACTCAGCAGTCTCAAGGGATAGCAGGAAAATCCTGGCCATTCACTTGCTTACCTTTCTTGATGTGTTATTACTATTGCCCTCTTAGGACTGTTTTCCTCTAAACTTTTTACTGGGCATAGGTACTTGTAGTTCAGCAATGAGTTGGAGGATGATAAAGCCAAGGTCTTCCTATTTCTTGCCAACTTACACTGATATATTCAAGACAAGATTTTGTTTTGTAGATGGGTTTATTGAGATCTGAGTGACATGTGAAATGCCAAACATGGTATATCCCCATGCAGATACCACCATCATCAAGGCCATGGACACATCCATAACCTCTCAGTTTTCTTCTGCCCCAGTTATCATTATTGTTGTTGTTGTTTGTGTGAGTTAAAAATACACACATCCCTCTTAGAAAAATTTAAGTATATAATACAGTATTGGCAGCTGTGGGCACTGTGCTATGTAGTAGATCTTCTGCACTTACTCATCTTGTGTAACTGAAACTTTATATTTTGTGACTACCATCACCTGCAGTTCCATTCCTGGTGTTCACATTCTGTTGTCTGCTTCAATAAGTTAGACTATTGTAGATCCACATGTAAGTGAAATCACTGGTATTTGTCTTTCTGTGTTTGACTTATTTCACTTAACATCTTCTAGGTCCATCCATGTAGTCACAAATGGCAGGATTTCCTTATATTTTTAGGGCTATTCCATTACACACACACACACACACACACACACACACACACACATTTTCTTATCCATTCATTTGTCAACAGACATGTTGGTTCTCTGTATATTGTGTTTTTTATATATATATATGTATATGTATATGTATATAAATAAAACAAGGGGTGCCTAACACTGAGTCACATCCCTAGCCCTCTTTTATTTCTTATTTTGAGACACAGTCTCACTAAGTTTCTTAGGGCCTCATTAGATTGCTGAGGCTGGCCTTGAACTTGTGATTCTCCTGCCTCAGCTTCTCAAGTTGCTGGGATTACCAGCATGTAACACCATGCCTGGCTGATTCTATATCTTGGCTTTTGAGAATAACGCTGTAATAAACACAGGAGTACAGGTATCTCTTTGAAATTTTGATTTAAATTACTTTGGACAAATACCCCAAGTTTGTGTTACTGGATCTTATGGTACTTTTATTTTTATTTATTTATGTTTTAATATATTTTTTAGTTGTAGGTGACAGAATATCTTTATTTTATTTTTATGTGGTGCTGCGTGTCTCCTGCATGCTAGGTGAGCACGCTACCACTGCGCTATAACCTCAGCCCCAGTACTTTTATTTTTAATTTTTTTAGGAACCACCATGCTATTTTTCACAATGGCTGTACCAACTTATATTTCCAAAAATAGTGTACCAGGGTTCCCTTTTCTCCACATCCTCTCCAACACTTGTTGTCTTTAATTTTTAATAATAACCATCTTAACAACAGGTGTGGGGTGCTATCTCTGTGTGGTTTTGACTTGCATTTCTCTGATGATTAGTGAAGCAGAACATCTTTTCATATACCTGTTAGCCATTTGTATGTTTTTTTCATAAATATCTTTCATTAACATTTTCAGTATTTATTCATATGCATTTCCCATGCTTTTTGGCTATTTAATATTCATAACAGACTTCATAGTCATCTGAGGGAAGTTGGCTGTGTAGCCAGTCCTTTGTTTTTACCTATAAAATAGCTAATAAAGGACTTTAATTCTGTATGTTTTTAAAAAAATGTCTATTGAGTTTCTTTGTCCTCTTTTTTCCAAGACTGAAGCTTGAACCCAGGGCCTTGCACATGCTAGCATGTACTCTGCCACTGAGCTACACTCCCAGCCCTCTTTGCCCATTTTTTATTTTGATTATTTTTATTTTGATTGGTGCATCATAATTATACAATATAGTGGTATTCATTATGCCATAGCTATACATGCACATAGAGTAAGTTGACCAACCTCATTCCCCAGTACATTTTTCCCAACCCCTCTTCTGTCCCCCTGCTCCTCTTGCGCTGCTCTTCTAGTCTCCCTCCTATTATTATCTTTTAAAATTATTCTTTAGTGATAATTGTTGGTGAGGATGTGGGGAAAAAGATACACTTGAGGTATGAGTGACATGTAAAGTCAGGTACACTTACATGCTGTTGGTGGGGATGCAAATTAGTATAATCCCTGTGGAAATGAGTATGAAGATTCCCCAAAAGACCAGGAATGGATCTATCATATGACCCAGCTATTCCACTCCTTGGTATTTATCCAGAAGAACATAGTAGAATATTATGGTGATGTATGCATTCTGATGTTTGTAGCAATGCAATTGGTTTACAGCCAAATCATGGAACCAGCTTAGGTGTCCATCATCCAGTGGATGGATAAAGAAATTGTGGTATATATACACAATGGAGTTTTACTTAGCCATAAAGAAGAATGAAATTATGTCATTTGCTGGTAAATGGATAGACCTGAAGAACATCATGCTAAGTGAAATAAACCAAACTCTGAAAATCAAGGGTCAAACGTTTGCCCATTTTTAAATTGGGCAGTTAGTATTATCATTTTGCTATTGAGTTGTAGGTAGATATTAACCCCTATTAGCTATGTGCTTTGTCAGTATTTGCTCCTATTACATGGGTTGCTTTTTTGCTGTGTTGATTGTTCCTTTGCTATGCAGTGGTTCTTGGTTGGATGTAGTCTCTCCTGTCTAGTTTTGCTTTGGTTGAGAGTGCTTTTGATGTCATATAAAAAAAAATCATTGTCAAGTCCAATCTCATAAAGCTTTTCCCCTCTCTTTTCAGATTTTATGTTTTAAGTTTTTTATACACTTTGAGTCGATCGTTTGTGTGTGTGGCAGGGGGCAGGGAGGGATAAAAGAAGGGCTCAGTTTCATTTTTTTTTTCCTAATGTGGAAATATAGTTTTCTCAACACTATTTGTTGAAAGACTGTCCTCCCCTACTATGTGTTTTTGGCTATCTGGTTGAAGATCAGTGGATCATATATGCTTGGATTTATTTCTGGGCTCTCATTCTGTTCTGTTGGTCTATATGCCTGTCTTTGTCAGTACCTTGCTGTTTTGATTACTATAGTTTTGTAATATGTTTTGAAGTCAGAAAGTATGATACCCTCAGCTTTGTTGTTCTTTTTCAAGCTTGCTTTAGTAATTTGGGGGTCCTTTGTGGTTCCATATGAATTATATTCATATTCATATGAATTCATATTCATATTCATATGAATATAACTTTTTATACTTCTGTAGAAAATAGTTTTTTTATAGAGATTGCACTGAATCTGTAGATAGCTTTGGTTAGTATAGGCACTTAACATATTAAGCCTTCCAGTGCATAAACATGGCATGTCTGTTTATTTGTGTTAACAGGATAACTATTAGAACCTGTGAAGTAGCTCATATACCTGACGATGACTTAACAATCAGGGAGGTAGGGCATGCACCTGATTTTTGTCTGGCTCCTGGGGATACTTTATTCTGGTCATCACAGAAGGATTTAGTCTACATCTGTGGTGTTTTATAGTAGAGACAACCATAGTTTGGTAAAAAGAGCATTCTTCTCTCTGTAGTCATTGAGCCTTGTAAGTTCTGGTTGTGTGAAATGCACTTGACTGAGTCACCTGAGGATATTCTCAAGTGTCCAAAGATCCTTTTGATTTTCTTTGAAATGCCCTTGCTGTCATTTATTCTGCTCTCTAGGGATCATCAACAAACTCGATTCTCAAACTTTTCAGCCCATGTGTATTTATTATTAATCAAGGTCCAGCCTCAGGCCTGAGCATGGCAATTAGTAGAAGACCTTTTCTTTTCTTTTTAACTTAAAGGTGATTAAGTTCATTTAGGGATGAATAATAGAAAACACATGATCTCTAAAGGTTTTTGTAATTGACATGAAATTCTGTCAGGTGCCAAGTTTGAATGCATTTTCTTTTTCCTGTTGATTTATTAAAAGTGGATCTAAACTATGTAATCATCGTTTGTCACAACATAGATTTTTCCTTTATGATAAAGCTCCCAATGGCAGCGGACCATGAAGGGCTCTTCCCTGTGGTTATGACCACATGTGCCCCTACAGTGTACCAACTCAACTCATGAGGGCTGCTCGCCTGCTCAGAACTCCAAGGCCACTGATGGCCTGTTTTCTGTTTTGTCAGGCCCAGAAAAAAACTTCCTTGCTTTGTCCCCTTCTCACCCACAGCGCCCAGTTACCCAGCAATTAAGCTTTATCTGAGTGGCGGTAGGAAGTCCAGGGCGATTTCCTACTGGAAGCGTGCCGTGTGGGACAGGGCATAGCCCTGGGGCATGGTTTTTAGCTATGCAGGTAGCCTCTGACCTGAGCCTTTGTCCTAATGAAAAACTTCCTGGCTCCTAGAATTGCTGCTTTCGTGGGAGTAACTCGGATTTAATCATTGCGAATTCAAAAGCAGGCAGATCCTAGAAATGTTGCTGCCCCTCGTCTCCCTTGGGTTCTTCGTCCCGTCGCACACATGGTTCTATTTTGGCACCTGGTGGCCAACAGGAAAACCTGATAAACTTGAAAGGGTTGCTTCCCGATCCCTCCAGAGCGGGGGAGCCGTTTCCTGCCGGCTCTGGCCGCGGGCTTTGAGAAAGCGAGAGTGCGCTCGCTCGCGGGCACAAACAGGAAAGCCTGACATCACGGAGCGGCGCGGGCGGCGCGGCGCGGGGAGGAGTCTGCTCCGCGCTCGCTCGCCTGCTCGCTGCGCTCCCTTTGTGGCCCGAGTCGCGCGCACCGGCGGCGGCGGGGACAGCGCGGCGCGTGCTGTGCGCGGCGGCCGCTCGGGACGGGACCGGGCAGCTGGCGCCGCGGCGGCCTGGGAGCAGGGCGCATCATGCAGCGTACCGGAGAGAAAACTGAGAATGAAATTGCTTTGGCAAGCTAAAATGGTAACGCGAGCCCCTGCCTTCTCCTTCTCTGGTGGGAATCTTGTGCCGCTTTCCCTGGGCGTGTTTTGGACGCCCTCGCAGCGAACGCAGCAATCCGAGCCCCTACTTGCGAGCTGCCGCTTTCTCACTCTGCTTTGTATTCATTCCTCCCTCTCTGCGCGTCCTCTCTCCCTTTGAACGGTGCCTACTTTCCGAGCCGTGGCCTTTGGTGTGTCTGGGACAGTTGCGTGTCCCGAGAGAACTTTGGAGAAGAGAGAACTGCTGGTCTGGGTGGACCGCGGAGCGCTCCTGCGTCCCGAGCAGCTCTTTAACCCACGTCTAAGGCTGAGCTGGCGACATGGAAATCCAGGGGGTCGCTGCATAGCTTTTTAGCTCAAGCTGCATGATGATGTGTGGCTCTTCCTGCGCTTGCCAGATTGTTTTATGGAAATAAAAACTTTCCACCCCCGCTAACTTTTTGAGTTCCAAAACAATAAGAGAAGAAAAAAGACACGCAAAGCATTTCACTTCCAAAGGGGTGAGGACTCTTGGCATTTTAAACACTTGTTTGTGTCTGAGTTTAAAACCTGGTTTGCTCAGATGATTGAGCTGCTTATGAAAGTACAAACTTTTTCTACATATGAGTTGTTTTTCCTTTTACTTAAGGGGGAAACATTAATTGGGACTAAACCAAAGTTTCTTTATGAAGAGAGGCGAAAAAAGACTTTAAAAAAACTATTTAAGATATGTGAGCAAGTCTAGGAAAAATAACTGAATGAAAAGTCCGGGGATCCCGATACCACAAGGAAGGGCGAGGAGCCAAGAAAATCTCAGCCTTCCCTCTATCGCTGTGTCTTGCAGGGCTCTGATTGTAATATTTATTTTGAACAGCCTATCTTGTGCCCTGAGTGCTGGTGTAAGCAGCACAGCAGCTGGGATAGATTGTGGTTAGCAGAGAGGAAAAAAAAAATACTCTTTCTTTCTCTTTATCCCATCCCTGGCAGAGCTCGATTCAGGACTGGGGTGAAGAGGTAGAGGAAGGAGCTGTTTACCATGTCACCCTCAAAAGAGTCCAGATTCAACAGGCTGCCAATAAAGGAGCAAGATGGCTAGGGGTGAGTAAAGCTGGAGAGATTGTGAACTTTGGAATTTCAGTGTCTGTTGTTCTGTGAATATCATTATTATTTAGCAGAGGCAGCTTCTCCGCCCCATCCCCCCTTGGACTTAAAAAGAAAACTGCTAATGACCAAGTGTTTGCACTAGCTTTACGGGTCTGTTTTTGTACTTGATGTTTTCCAAAGCATCTCCCCTAGGTTGGTCAATAATTCAGAACCTCTTAGAGACATCTTGAACGTATTTGGCAAATAGATTGGGGATGGAGTGGCAGAAAATGACACGCAGAGTGACAGATCCAGAAAGCAACACTGTTAGACAGGAGCCATAAGCAACCTGGCCCATTTGGCACCCTTCTTTCCCTCTCTACCATCCACCTATTGATGCTGACAACCTCTACTCCCAGGATACCCAGAAGGCTTGCGGGACAGACCATTCCAAGTCCACTCCCTTTGAGAGGTGGCAGGTTTCTTATTGTGACCTCTTTTCTGTAGCCTGGGAAGAGCAAATGTATGCATAGTGCCCAGAACTTCTCCTGTAGGAGTGGTGAAGGGTGGGGGGGAGTCCCTTGGAACACACTGCCTCTGGAGACAAGACTTCTCCACTGAGATTCTAAGTATGGGATAGGCTCATGCCAGTTCTCAGCCTAGCGAATCTTTCAACTAGTCTCAAATCAAGGGACAGTGGGAAATGGAGAGCCCTGCAGCAAGACCACTACTCGGACAAACATGAATCTGTGGAGGAATTCTGGCTCTGGAGATAGAAGTCATCCTCAGAGAAACTGGTGACACAAGAAGCCTTGGGAGAGGAGAGAACAGAGGCTGAGTGGAGGCGTGTCCTACCCCGTCCTGGTTCCAGTCACAATTAGGGGGTGGACTTCAGAGTCATGAAGATTATGCACTTGCATCCCATCTTTACTGGTTTTGAGTTCCGGAAAATTGAGCACGTTTGGAGCGGAAAGGTAGTGTGTGAAGGGGACAAGAAGCACAACTGCCCAGGGCCTTGGGGCAGCGTGTGACTTTTAAGTCCCTGAGAGGCAGGCAGGAGGGCCAGCGGCTCTGCCGCCTCTGCTGGGCACATTGCTGTGGCCTCCCATCGCTGCTGCTGTACTTGGCTGAGAACCACCCACGAGGGCGCTTAGAGACGTCGCAGGTGTGGTTTGGACAGATAGGAATCTTTCCAGTAGAAATTAGAGATCTTTAGTTACTAAGCAGGCACCTTACTCAGAAGGTGATTCTAGAGCTCGTTATGTGCATCAGCAGCTGACCTGATAGGCAAAGCAGAACTAGAATTCTGATAAGTCATTACTTTGTTTTTGGTGGTTGTGTATTTGCATTTTATTTTAATGTGGTGTTGATGTGGTTAGGCCTGGCTGGCTATTTCAGGATGATTCACAAGATCTGAACCAGTTGCTTTCCACAGGGTCATTACATTCTCTAGTATTGGGTTGTCCTCCTCTTTCTAGTGACACTGATGTTGCTTGGGTAACAGCTTAAGTTTTTGGCCAAATACAATAGCAGTCAATGTCATAGGGGAAATAGAGGGGTCCATTTTGTAGTGTCCCTCCCTGCCCCAGAATGTCATTCTTTTAGGTGTGCACAGTTTAGTAATTTTTGCTGACTCTTCTGTTCACTGGACTCTACTTTTCTGTCCTTCCCTTCTGTCTTGGTGCTCTCAAATGGATAGGGTTCAGAGGTGGCTGACCCTGGATTTAACAGTAGCCAGAAACACTGAGGAGGAGGATAATGGAGAAAGATTGGTTCTGGCTGAGGGAGGACCCTTATCCCTTCCCCTTGCTTCAGTAAAGTGGGACTTACTGCTGCCGCTCTACTGGAGAGCCAGTTCTTAGAACTTCCTACCTCTGGCAACACTTGTTTTCCTCTCTTAGGTGTTCTGTGGAGAAGCTCTGTTTTTGTCCTTGAAAATTCCAGACTTAATTAAATGTGACTCAACCAATTGAGCCATAGCAATTACAAAAGCTTGCTTTTTAGGACTGAGTGGCTTCACCATGTTTGTTTTCCTACATACCAATAACCTTAGAATTTTTCAAAGTTCCTAGTTTTAGTAATAACTAACTAAAGCTTGAGGTTAGCTGAGGAAATTATTGAAATATGAAAATAATCTTCTTTTCATAGGAAGATGAGGAAGTGGTATTATGATTACCTGTTTTGTTTACACATAAGAAAACTAATACTCAGAGAGGTTGAATTGCTTGCCAGGGTCACAAGAAAGGGTAGAGGCTGGATTTGAACCCAGATGGTTAGCTGTTTGCTGTCCAGAACTACCTAGAACCTGAAGGCTGTTTCCTTAGTAGTGGAAGAATTGGCTCCAAAGAGCAAGGATGCTAAGTATGTGCTTTTCCCTGAGGATGCACCTGGTGCAGGCTTGAGAGAGATGGCTTTCTGTTTCTCTTTATGCTTTGAATGATAACTTGAGCTATAAATTGAAAGGGGTATTGTGAAGATGTGTACTTTGTTGATGGTTTCTCCATTTTGGATGTGTGAAGTACGATGCCCTGAAGATGTGGACGAGAACATGTGTAGGTGCAGCTCTGTATGTGTCTGTAATGGTACTCAAAAGGTTAGAAGGTGGGGCGTAATTTTGTATTTTCCAAATCTCAGATCGCTAAACATGGTCAAGGTTCGGTTCTGAAAACTATAGCAAAATGATTAAATATTGTCAGATGCAGAGTCTCATATAGTCCAAAACAATTTAGATCATTCTTTTAAAATATGTATAGTTGATCTTTTGAAGTAAGACAGCATATCTTTGGTTGTAAAATATACCACCAAGTGGGGTGCAGGCCCGGTTTGTTCATAACATGCCAACTGCGGGCTTGCCCAATGACAGTGAGGTTATGTTGCCAATTTTAAAAAATTAAGTATTATTGAAACACTGAACCATTTTTCCTTTATGATAACATCTTAGGCTGAGATAATTTTACCCAGTGATAACTCTTCTAGAAAAATGGTTCCAGTTATGTCATAGACTCATAGCATCTCAGGGTTGGAAGGGACATTTAAAACATGATTTCATCTAAAAAGTCCACTTAGCTGGTGGAGCGTGCAGTGAGTTTTGGAAGGGCAAATGGTCAAAACTTGTTATTTGTCCTTGGTCCTAGCATTGTGGTTGTACATTGACTCTGATATGTTGAAATGAGTTAGGAAAATATCCATGTTCTCTGGAAGCAGGAAATGTCCCATTTTAGGAAGAATACTGAAAGGGACAGAAGAAAAGAATCCAGGGAAGAGGCTTTGGTGTCTTAGCATAGGCAAACTCAGAGTCCAGAAAAATGTGTCAAGCTCAAGATAAGTTCAACATGGCGAAACTGTTTCACAAGCAGGATTGAGAGTGCAAGGTCAACTCTGCAAGGTTTGTGGGGAGTGGAAGGGTCAGTGGATAGTCATATGACTTTTCTCGGTTCTGGGCTTCTGTGGTCATGAGGTCCTCGTGGGGCCCTGTGCCTCCTTCCTTGCATCCAGTGTTTATCATGGTGTTTCCCACACACACTCTTGATAAATGTTGGGCTGAGCTGAAAAGCTTGATAACTAGGAGGCTGGTAAAGATAGTAAAATAGGACAGAAGAATGTAGAATATAGAAATAAAAGGAACTGGAAATCTCATATAGCACCTCACATTGGGGTGAATCATGGCCAGTCTGGGGGTCTGGGTGTGCAGACCTTTGTAGCATCTGGACTGAGAAATTGATTCACGTGGATGTGTGATTTGGATCCACTCTACCTGGCATTTGAGTGGTGTTGCTGGGTGTGTTGCCTTAATATGGTATCAGTTCCTTGAATTCTTAGCTAACTTTGCTTCTGGGAACCCTCTCTGATCCTCCAAGTCTGGATGAGCTGTTCTTCCTGTGTGGTGCAGAGACTCCTGTATCTCCTGTTAGGCTATCTCACTCTGTTATAGTTCTGTGTTTGTATCCCCCACTAATCTGGAAAACTCACAGCCATGTCCATTTTATTGGCAGAAACTCAAAAATGTTTGTTGAATGAAAGGCTCCAGCATCCTCCTCCTCTTGGTGACTAGTAGTGTCTTGATAAATATGAATATATGGCAGCTTCTCATTTAAAACAAAATCAGCATGCATGTGTTAGCTTATAAAGAGGAGAGGGGCACATGAGTGAGAAAAATCAATCGGGCAATGATTATAGCTGTCTTAACATCCTTCCTGGAACAAAGAGAGCACAAACGAAGGTAGCGGTTATTTTAACAAAACTTCCCCAGTGCTCTTCAAAGCCAGGAGACCCAATTGTACTTATTACTGAATGCTAAAGAAATAAAGGCAGCGCATGAGTTAAAAAGTGTCTGGCAACGTTACAACTGCATGTGGTTGGGAGCGCAGGAGTGGGGTTTTGGAATCGTAAGGAGCTAAGCCCTGGAGGAGCCTCTGGTTTATAGTTGGTCCTCCTTGTTTTCATCCAGGAGAACAGGCCCTCGGGTTACATTTTTCATGTTTATTGGAATGTTTAATTTAGGCTTTAGAAAGTAAATTTCAAAATTTAGTAACCATCAGTAAATGAACCAACTGGTATTTTTCATTTTGATCTTGGGAACATGTTTCTAAAAGAATTAATTCAATAATATGGTGGCCTATACCGATCAAGAAATGTAATAAATTTGAATTGCCTGAGATATTGTTATTGGATTGATGTCCTTTACTGCTTTCAAACTCTGTTGGGATCTGTGTCAGAAATATGAGGCATGTAATTAAGAATATTGACGTTAGTTCACCAGTCCAACAGCATAGACGTTCAAGGTATGTTCACCCTTGATACTTAAAAGTCTGCATGCTTTTAAATTAACATTATGAACATATTTCATTCTTATTTCTATGAAATTATAAACAAAAAGCCCTTGGAGTTATAAGTTAAGAAAGACAAGGAGAGAAGTAAGATATTGTGCTTTTCTGCTTTAGCACTTAGTTGGAATTTATCACCACCCTATCCCACTTAGTTCGGTTCCTTTTGTCTGCATCAAATGTATCCCTGTAAACTTCCCCTTTTTATATGACCAGAATCTTACAGTGACTGTCTTACATATTTTATATTAACATATGCAGAAAACCACTAAATAACTAAAACATTCAAATTCTTACCTTGACATTTTTGCAGGAAAACATTGATTTCCATAAACAAAGCAAGAAAAGTATTGCTAATAGGGGAAGATAACAGAATTGCTTTGTTCCGTGAGAGACTTGGCCAGTTCTGTGTCTGGGCAGCCATGGGTGTGGCTAGCTCCACAGAGTTGATCTGGAGTTCTCTGGAGTTTCTGGAAGTTTCTGGTCATTCATGGGAAACACATCCAGTGGGAACCCCCTCACTGCCATTGCACATCTTGTATGGTTCTGCCATCTGCATTTCGCCTGCTGACCCCTCCTTTGATGGCACTTGTTTATTCATCAGAAGCTTATACTGTGTGCCAGATGCTATGATAAAATTAAATGTTGGGGAGATAAAGTAAGATAAAACACGCCTTGCTCTGAAGGAACTTATAGGTGATGGGGAAGACAGAAAGTTGAACTAATTGTAGTAGTTTGTGCTAAATGTGATCCCGGCTCAGGGAGCCAGGCAAGGGGGCCTTGAAATCAGATGGGAGAAAGGAGTGGACGGTCCTGGATGGCGGCACAGGAGAGAGTCCTTCAGTGTACAGGTGACCAATGAGTAGGAGTTAAAAGAGAGTTCATGAGGTGCTGGGGGAGGCATTCCAGCCTGGAGGCCCGAGGTGCGACTCCTGGGTGAGGCTTGGCCCAGGAAAGAGGGAGGTGTGCCGGGTGAGACAGTGACAGGAAAGGGCCAGAGAGAGGCCTGAGCCTCTTCCTGAGGGCCGAGGTTCTCAGCTGTGGGACCAGTAGCTAAGGACGTCACCTCATCCTGAATACCAGGGCAGCCAGTGGAGGGTTTTAAGCAGAGTGGCACAGCCAGGTTTGCATCTTTGAGTGGCGACTGATAGCTGAAAGGTGATGCATTGGAAGGAAGCCAGGCTGGAGCCAGGGCACCTGGGAGGAGGTTTTAGAGGTAATGAGGTGAAGTAAGGGCCAGGACCTGAGGGGACGGTGGCAGCAGAATGAAGAGCCTTGGGGGTGGGGCGAGTGCAGATGTGGAGGGAGGTGGTGGGCGAGAAGGGGAGCTTTGGCAGGCCTGGGTCTCAGGAGTCTGGGTTTCCATGAGGAGGTCTGCAGAAGCCGTCTAGCTTTCTGAGGTCAGAGCCGCCCTCTTCTCTTTGGGTCAGCTGTACGGGGACTTCACATCAGGTTTCCTACTAACAAATGCTTCCTTTCCACCGAGAAGCCCCTGCAGAAAAGCGAGATCTGGGTGTGCCTGACTGTCCTGTCTGGAGGCAAAATCTGAATTTAGGCTCACCGGGAACAGGCAGAGAGTACTGCTTGTCTTCCTAGATTCCAGGGAACTTTGCAGAGCTGGTGCTTCCTGGTCTCTTCTAGTCCTGTGTTTCCTTACAAACTAAACCAACTGAAACTATAGGCCATGGAGAGAGAATAAATATGGAACCCACAGAACTATGATTACAGAGTTGTATTTTAGACAACAACATTTAAGCTCATAATTGTGTTGTTCTTAGGGACACAAGAAATTCTATGGTTAGACGTCCTAGTCTTTTTCTCTCCCCCTTCTCAGTGACTTTAAACCCTCTGTAACACTCTCTGGCTGCTGGCATGACTGTTCCTGGAGGCTCACTTTGAAGTAGTTCTATGTCTTGTATGAAGGAACAATTTTAGTAAGATCTAATGCTTTCTTAGTTACATACTGCCACACAGTTCAGTCTCTTTCTCTCTTAAATGTGCGTGCGTACACACAGCCTAACTGTTAAAGTGTCTTTTCACGTTTTGTTTTTTAGGATATGGTACATCTTTTCAATGTCACTCTATGACCTCTTCTATATATTGAACGGAGCTGGACTTTGTCATGCCTTGCTTGGTTTTCTTCAGTCACCTCATTTTTGTAATTGCCTGATTGACTTTACTCTGAGAACCACCCTTAGGGTAAAAAATAATAAAAACAGAGGAAGAAAGGAAGGGATAAAGGGAGAGCAAGCTTACACATTAAACAGGAGGCACCACCTTGTAGGAGGCTCAGGTTTGTGCATAGAGAGGAAACCAACACATTTACCACTGGCCCTTTGGCTTTGCACAGTGCAAACGCCTGGCCTTCTTGCTGGTGTGGCTGTGCGGTGCTCCCACGATTTGGCTCTCTGCCCAGCTGGTTCCTCAAAGCCACCTTCTTTGGGGGTGCTGGTTGGGAGTGGCTTGGTGCATGGTTGTTGGTTCTAGGTGATGTAAACTCTCATACTCACCCCCCTGTGTATTCTGGTGTTTCGTTGCGGGTGCCATCTGTGGCCCATTCATTTGAATTTGTTTCAGCACGACTAATCTTATCCCGCAAGTTGTCTATATGTCTGCTCTTTTCTGCGAAGTATTGAGCAATTCAGCTTTTTTTCTTTTCCTTTGTTTCCTCTTGATTTAAATATTCATTTCCATTTTTTGTAAAAGTGAAGCCAAGACAGAGTCTTTCCAGTTTCATCTTTCCAAAGATCACTTGAAGGCCCTGTTTATACTTTCTCTACTGAAGATGGATGCCTTTGGTCAGTCATATCAACTACTGTCTCTGCAACCTCCTCGTAGTAACTCTTCCTGGTTACATGCCGTCCTCATGCCTGTAACTTCTGTCACTGTTTGTCACAGAGGTAGGATCATGGACCGTTTTTATCTAACAAAAAACATTTAGTGGACATAGGTAAAAATAACTGAAACTGGATTAGACATTGGCTGAAAATAAAATGTTTTATAGTCATGCCCTTTTCTAGTTAAAACTGCAACACTTGAAATTGTTTTTTGAGCGAACTGATACTCCTAAATAGCAACCTCAGGAAAACGGAAGCATTTGGTTAGTTTGTGAAGCACCGGGAAAAGATTTGCCACTTCTGTCTGAAGGTTGACTCCTTCTAATGACACAATGCTATAAACAAATGACCAAGTCTTCGCAGGACCCAGAGCCATCAAGGCCTGGCTGGACAATGAATGCAGAGTTATTTCTCTCTGCTGGGGACTTCATAGGAGCTGGCGCTTCCTGGCTGCTCTTCCTTTTCAGGGGTGTTTCCAGCAGGATCTGGGTGTAGGAAGTGACCTAGTGCACACATCAACAATCTGCGCTTTGGACAGACTTGAGTTCAAAATTTGCCTCTGCCACGTGTGAGCTACACAGTCTTGAGCTATGGGATTATTTAACTTCCTTAAGGCAGAATTCCTCACTTGTGGAATGGGTATACTGGTGCCTTCCTGGTGGAACTGCTCTGAAATGCAACTAAGCTACTGTGTAGGTGCTTGGCCTGGTGCCAAGGCCATGGTAAGACTCACTGAGTGGTGGGCTCCACTGTCAGGCTCCATTTTGAACCTTGCTATGGAACCTTGTAGAGCCCTGGGAGGCTTTCTTCCCTGCACCCCCTGAGGCTTGGGGTCATATGAACCCCAGTTTGTTTGACTAGGAAACTGTATTAGCAAGGCTTACAGATACGTTCCTGGCACGGTTCTCCCATTGTGCTCTTCTAAGATGAAGGACCAACTGTAACAGAGTTAGTAGTCCTTGTTTATTAGAAGTAAATGCGGATTACCAGACTTACTGTGTTTATTGCCAAATACAACTTCTTATTGTTATTCTCTGTCTATGTGGCTGGCTCCATAGTGAAAGAATTATTTCTTGGGCTCCAATATTTTTCATTTCAAATTCCTTTGGACTTTCCAGAGTTAATTTGTTAGTGTTCTTTTTTCTTTTTTTACGCTTAAAAAAACTTACTATTTAACAGCAGATTATATTCTGTCTTCTGTATTTTCTATTTCTGATGGAAAACTGAGATGGCAGGAAGCATTTTTTCTAATACCTGCTTAGTAAGCATTATGCTAGCATTGGGCATACTGTAGGATGGTAGCAAACTGTGCTTGCATCATAAATTTCAAGTCTTAGATTACACTGCTTGAGATAAAGATAAAATTTCTTGCTGTGCCACCTATTCATTGGCTAATACAGCACTTGAGCCCCAAACCAGGAATGAGCTGAATTGCTCCCGAGGTTGTGACTTTGATTTTGAAATTGTACACTGCCTTATCTGTGAAATGGGGATAATTCATGCTTTTCTCTCTGCCTGTGTGTTTTGTAAGGATCACATGAATTAATATATATGAAAGTGTTTTTTAACACATAAGTTGTTAGACAAATATATAAGGGTTTTCTTTTTCTTTTTTTTGGTACCAGGGATTGAACTCAGGGGTACTCGACCACTGAGCCACATCCCCAGCTGTATTTTGTGTTTTATTTAGAAGCAGGGTCTCGCTGAGTTGCTTAGCGCCTCGCCATTGCTGAGGCTGGCTTTTTTTTTTTTTTTTTTAAATATTTTTTTTAGTTATAGATGGACACAATGTCTTTATTTTATTGCTTTGTATGTGGTGCCGAGGATCGAACCCAGGGCCTCACGCATGCGAGGCAAGCGCTCTACCGCTGAGCCACAATCCCAGCCCCCTGAGGCTGGCTTTGAACTCACGATTCTCCAGTCTTAGCCTCCCAAAGTGCTGTATTACAGGTGTGCGCCACTGCGCCCGTCTAGCGTTTTCTTATCATTGTTACTTACCCTACAGGCTTTTCATTTTGTCTGTCTCTTCTCACCACCTAAGTGCCTCATGAGCATGTGGTTCTGTTCATTAGTCCTTCCTCTCCCCTCCTTCCAGAGGGAATAGTCTATATTCTTCTCCTCCCACTTGCTGCTTATTAAATGCTATCTCCATGCTTGACAAGGAGTAGTGTTTCTTCTGTCCTGGGATGGTTTTCACAGGGATCTAGGTGCATTGAGAATGAGGACAGCTGGCCTCTGTCTATAGGTTGGTGTCACTAGTTGAAGTACATGACATAAGTTAAATTCCATTTATTCAGTGTTTTCTTTTTGTTTCAAAAATTGAGATTTATAATATTACCAATGGCAATTTAAAAAACTGTTATTAGTGACACCACATTATTACTGAATTCTAAAGATAATTTCAGTCAATATCTTGCATATGAAAACTTTCTATTTTCTCTTTGATTCTCCTTTTCTTTCTGGTACTTTGAATTTGTTGCAGAGAGAGTGGTAAAATTAATGCACCAAAGGATGGAAAGTGCTTCCGACCTTGCAGATCTACTGGAAAATCAGCTCTTGGTTTGAGGCCAAATCCCAATGTGGGACTTGAACTCATGACCTAATGCCAGAAGCAAGAATGTCACCAACTGACCTGCACTGACCCTCGTAAGATGTAGAAATTTAAAATGCTTCCTTTGAGTAGTCGGGTTGTTGCTTTCTGTGTTTTTTTCCTTCTTCTAGTCTTTTCCTGCAGTATTACTGGCCTCCCTGTTAGGAACACAGTTCTGTAGATCTATTTTTCTCACTCTCTTTCCATTTGCTTGTTACAGATGCTTCCTTCTTGCTTTCCATCTCTCCCGTGTAAGTTCCTTTTTTTGTTCTTGTTCCTTCCTGTCCTTCTTCTGGATTAAAAATAGTCTCCAGGGTCTTTGAGCGACTTGGCCACAAATCTGACCTTTCTTCTATTCATATGGGGTTCCCCTGAGCATCTTATGATCCTTTCCTATTCTCTCAAGATACTTGGACCCAGCATCCATTCCCTTTTAATTCATGCCTGTTCCCAGCTGACTTAATGGAGCTAACTAACCCTTGAACTCAGAGCTGAAACTGGAAATTAAAGCTCTTATACAAAAGTGCTTAACAAGTGATTTGCTCACATTAAATGTTATGAACACTGAATTCTCTCTTATCTGCTGGCTCTGTGTGTGGTACTAAAGAAAGGACTCCTTTTTTTCTCTGCCTTGGGATGCATGCCTGACACTTGTCTTTGTACAGCATGATGACATTGATCGCCTCAGCCCAGGTCCAGCTTTCAGACAACGTGCTGCTAAGGCTCCTAGAGGGACCTGCGGTTGCTTTGCTCCCACAAAAGTGTTTCTCAGGGGCTGGGGTTGGAGTTCAGTGGCAGAGCACTTGCCTCACATATGTGAGGCACTGGGTTCAAGCCTCAGCACCACATAAAAATAAAATAAAGGTGTTGTGTCCATCTACAACTAAACTAATATTTTTTTTAAAAAAGTGTTTTGCAGGAAGCTGAAATTAACTCAAGTGTTTCTTCATGAACATTCTTCACTTAGAGTTGGAGGATTATGATACTGTGTTCAAAAATGACTTTATCCAGTGTTGGTCTACACGATCCACAAATGAGTGTCTGCTTGAGGGCAAAGGCTTATAAATCTTCAGATAACTGGGCTGAGAAGAGCTGATGGCAGCAGCTCTGGTTTCAGCCCAGCCCTCACCTGGATGCTAAGGTAGCAAGGTTGACACCTCTCTTCTAGTTGGCAGAAGATTTAAAAGGCTCCCTTTTGTCTGACCCTCCAGCTCCCTGTGTGGTTATGCCTGCCTAGAAAGACCTGATCCTGTTCTCGGCTGAGGATCGAGTTGTCGATTTCCTCATCCAGAGTGAAGTTGGCCTTCAGGTGCAGCTCTCTCTTCCTGCGTCCTTGATGTCATTGTGCTCTGTTGGCCGGCCAGTAAGCACCTGCTGACCTTCTAAGTCCCAGCTCAAGTGTCCTTTCCGTTCTCCTACTTCCCTGACTTCTCTTCTGGATCAACAGTCCTTTTATCTGGGTTTTCTTGCACCTTACCTAAAAGCTCTATTATAACACTACCCTATTAACTATCTTCAAAATACTTCTCTTTATCCTGTTCATTTGAGTGCCTTGGGGGCAAAGCCATATTTAATTTATTTCCACATTCCTAAAACCTGGGACAGTGTCAGGGACATTATTGGTACTCAAGCATCTTATAAATCATTTGACCTTATCTCTCTTACATGTTTCTTACATGTATCTAGAACACATATCTTTAATGACAATTTTTTAAATTGTCATTGGTAATATTATAAATCTCAATTTTTGAAACAAAAAGAAAACACTGAATAAACGGAATTGAACTTATGTACTTAAACTAGTGACACCTCAAAGAAGGAAAATCCTGTTTCGCTTCATCTTTGTCATCATTACTTGACCTACACGTTTCATAATCTTAGGGAGAGTGACCTAGCAGTGCCAGCGATCTTTATAGATGGGCAGATGTGGAATTTAGAGTTAATCTGTAAACTTCTTAGGGACCTGTAGGTTTGAGTCATTAAGAACAGACCTCTAGAAACCTGATTTCTGCTTTGATATCCAAAGTTATCTTAGTGTTTTCACGTATCTTTTATCTGAGGCTTATCATTTGTTTCAAGTTGGCATCAACCCAATATCAAGTCAGTCTGGCTTTGCTTTGTTTAAACACATTTTTGTGAGATGTGACCCGCTCCATACACATCACAACGAAGTCCCTCATTCTGAGACATAAGTCGCAGGCTTGTCACGTGGCTCCTGCTATGTGCTTCTCTTCTCAGGATTTGCCAAAAAAAAAAAAAAAAAAAAAAAGACTTAAAAATGAGTGACATGAATTATATACTATGATCTGTTTTGCTTCTCAATTTCGTTAATAAGACTCGGCTCCCTTTGCTGTCTTCTCTCTCATACTTGTTCTGTTCTGTGATCTTAAATTCTTAGTCTACCTTAGGCAAAACTTAAAGCCTAAGCCGCAGGTTTTCAGTCTTCTGTCTGTTTTCTGGTGCTTTTGTTCAGACTATCCCAGCTGTAATTGGCTCTGTCAACACCAAGTTCTCCAGCCGCCTCTGATCCTTCTTGCCTGAGCCCTTACCATTTTCTCTGTGCAGGTCTCCTATGGCATACTTTGGAAGGAAGAACTTTTTAAACAATGCTGTTCTTAAAAGAGGGATGCAACAACCCTATACTCTTCTGTGTGTGAAAGAAGAAAACCTCATAATCCTTCCCTGGGAACATAATTCCTTTCACTTTTACTTTTTATCTTCCAAGTTTTGTTCGCAGGGCTCATTTTAACATAGTTGCAGGCTGTCTATTCAGTTTTTGTAATCAGCAGATAATATTTTTCAGAACAAGTTCTGTAAAAGTTACTTTCTAGTTTGAATTGTGTGGTATTTGTTATGTTTCTGATGTCACAGACAAAAAATGCATTTGGACTTTGTGTCTGAGGAATTTCAAGGTGATAATGCCTATTGCTGGTTTACAAGCCTGGTTTCTGTTCTTTTACCTTGTGAAATTTCCCATCCCTTGTCAGGGCTGTGGGGCCGCATGAGGAGCTGACAGTCCACTGGGAGAGGAGGCCATGTGACTGAATGTACGGGAGTGGATGGTGCCCCTTCCTTCTGCTTCCAGACAGCATAGTAGGTCCAGCTGCTCTGGGGATGTGGGGCCCAGTGTGGTGGCTACCGGCCACTCACACTTGGAATGTGGTTCATCCAAAGTGAAGCATCTGTCCATGTAAAAGCCACTCCAAATTTCAAAGACTCAGTACAAAGAAAAAAATGTAAAATAGCTCAGTAATTTTTTTATAGTGATCAACATGTTAACATGATGACATCCTGGATATAATAGGCTTAATGAAATATGTTGTTAGAATTAACTGTACCTGTTTGTTTTGGCTGTTTTTTTAAAAAATATTTTTTTAGTTCTAGATGGACACAATGTCTTTTATTTATTTTTATGTGGCGCTGAGGATCGAACCCAGTGCTTTACACATGCGAGGCAAGCGCTTTACCACTGAGCCACAATCCCAGCCCCATTTTTGCTGTTTTTAATGCGGGAATTAACACATTTAAAATTACCTATGGCTGGCATTGTATTTCTCTTGGACAGTGTTGCTCTTGAATCTTACTTTTTGAAAGTGAGTTGGATTCAATGGGTTCTGAAGTTAGTTTGGTGGGTTAAAAATCAGTACTTTAGGGCTGAGTGGTAACTCAGTGGTAAAGCACACACTAGCATGTGTGAGGCACCACATATAAATAAATAAATAAAGATCTATTGACAACTAAAAATTTTT
The DNA here is from genome assembly GCA_004024805.1 of Geosciurus inauris. Taxonomy (NCBI): domain Eukaryota; kingdom Metazoa; phylum Chordata; class Mammalia; order Rodentia; family Sciuridae; genus Geosciurus; species Geosciurus inauris. The sequence continues at coordinate 134,887 of PVHX01002619.1, read as the reverse complement.
TTTAAAAAATCAGTACTTTAAAATCAGAACAGAAAATGCCAGAGTGACATTATTTTTGTCTTAAATATACACACGTGTGGACTGAATACCCTGTAAAATGTAGTTTTTTAAAAATTATGAATCATGGTTAAAAAGTTTAAAAGTCAGTGTTCTGGGTGGTCTGGTGTAATCTCAAGTATTACCAGGAGGCCTGGTCTGCTCTGTGAGAGGGCAGGTTGGTACCAGGAACATCATGTGGATTTCAGGTCTGGGTGGTGGAAGCTCCTTTTGGAACTCCTTATCTAAACCAGACCCTGCACAGAGGTAAACCTGAACGTGGGTGCTCATCAGCAGTAGCCCCTCAGGAGACTTCCAGAGTGAAGGGTGGGTGAAGGATGGCTGCAGTGCTATTGAAGGCTGGACCTGTGTGCTCAGCCCTCAAGTGCCCCTGGAGTCCAGGAGTGACTTGTGTGATTGCTTGTTTCTTGAAGACTTCTTCAAAATGGTTTCACGGGCAGTGATACTTTCTAAGAAGCAGGGTAGTTTCTTAGTGGCCTTGGAGCCAAACTGGATTGAGTAGGGCTTCTTGTGACCCTTAGCTCCTCCTCACCACAGTGACTTGTTGAAGTTAGAAGAAGCTGTATTCTAATCCAAGATCACATCTTCTTCCTGCCGGACAGCAAACATGTCCTTTACAGTACACAGATGTAGGGGCAGTTGCCAGGGCTACGCATTTGGTGGGGTTCTAAATAAAGGCCTCTTAAAGACACAGAGAAGATGAAGAAGCTTCAAAAAATGAAGTTTATGGAGTTACATGGCCTCGTATTTATTCTGACAGTTGTAAAAATTCTTTTGGGCTGACCCATTTTTCCTTTCTTAATTTGAGAAAAAAAAAAATTCTGGCAAGCATGAGTAAGAAATGTAAACCATGTGACTAATGCTCCAGCTTTCTCTCCTGGAGCCAGATTCTTTAAAATTATATCTTAGACATGCTTGATTTTTTTAAAAAACAATTGCCCACCAAAGCCACCAAACACTTATTTCTGAACTTGTAGACTGAGATGGCATTCGTTTTCAGGAAAGAATCCTAAAGCAGGTCATTTAGGAGTTATTGAACGGAAATCTTCTTTGGGGATTTTGCCCTGGTGAATTAGATTACCCCAGGCACTGACCAAGGGCCAGGCAGCTTCTTGCCTCTACTTTGAGTATTTCCAGTCCTCTTGGTAGGTAGCCACCCAGAATTTTCGAGAGAGTTAGACTAAGTGATCTTCAAGGTCCTTTGTAGATGAAAAGCATTCTGAGTCCAGTGACAGATGGATTTGGCAGCCAGGACCCATGCTTGTGTCTGCCTCTTCTGTCACTGCTTATCACAGATAGTTCATTTGTTCATTCACTTGTTCACTCAAATTTGAGCACATGCTATGCTCAAATATTGCTGAGGGTTTTAGAGCATTTTGTCACAGTGATTCATGGGCTTCCAAAGTCAAGTTCCAGTCTTCCTTACAGTGTGATTTCCTGTGTATCGCCTTTGTATACACCCTACTTCGCCACTTTCCTGTCTTAGGGTTTTTTCTTTCCCTGTTGCCAGTGTCTAAAATATCCTCCTTTCTCCAAATCGCCTTCTGCTTAAACACTCCCCTTCACTCAAATTCTAGCTGTCATGCTACTTGTTCCACGAATCTTGTTTTCCCAAGAGGTAGTAAGTGGTCCTGCTCAGCATTCCAGAGCACTTTGTACTTCTTTGGTGACAGCACGTGTTATCTTCTGTTAGGTTAAACTGTATGAAATCCGGATTTGTGTAAATTTTACATGGTTAGATATTGGTAATTTTCTACAGTTCTATCTAATATTAGCTTGTTCTGTATGGAACTCAAAAATGGGTCCCTTTGTGAATGCGTTGCATTCAGGATTTATAGTCAGCAAAGATTCTGGGAGCTTTCTTAAAAAATATATGTGATAAGGGCCAGGATTGTAGCTCAGTGGTAGAGCGCTTGCCTCGCGTGCGTGAGGCCCTGGGTTCGATCCTCGGCACCACATAAAAAGAAATAAAGACATTGTGTTCATCTACAACTAAAAAAAAATTAAAAAAAAATATGTGATAAGTTTCATTAAGTCTATTTGAGTATTGATTTTTAAAACTATGGAAAATATTTATTATTATTAAATTTAATTTTGTTAGTCTCAGCTAACTTTCCCAGTATTTTTCACAATCTAAAATTCTGATTTAGTAAATCAGTGTATCAGCCATAACTTTCAATTTACTTTAATAAGCTTCTGTGTTATATTGCTAGAGACATTTCCCATTCCCAGCAATATCCACTAGTTAACTTTGCTTTACCTCTCCCCATTCCTTGACTGTCTGATTTCGATTCAGATCTAGCCAACTCTGTAGTTATTCAGCACACAGAACTCCATCGTGTCTATAATGATCAAAGGAGGGAGTTGGTGGGATGGTTTTGGTGTATGAACATCATGTAGCAGTTCATGTTACCCGTGTAGGGTCAGGAAAGGATGGAAGGTTAGTTTGATATGATTTTGTTTTTTTCAGTAATTGCATGTCAGCCCCTAGTTACCATTGCTTACAAACCAAATCTAGGATTTGAGCAACAGTTGTTGGCAGGAATACCAGTCTCTCATTTCAAGTCTACCTTAATTCTTGTCCAAAAATTGGTTCATTTTCTTGTTACCACCCTTAGACAAGGGTGCTTCTGAGAAGGTTCCCTTCAGCAGTATTGTGATCACATCTGCTGGTTCTTTCCGTGCCCTTTCCAGTTGTTTGTGGAGAGACAGAATCACTTAAAGGACTAAGTGCTTTTCTACCGTCACTTCTTAGACCTCTGTGATGGTCCTGCCCTTTCAGTTCAAAGATCATTTTCCTTGATAGGGAAGATGGAGCCAAGGCTGTGAGGTAGTTCTGCTTTTCTCTGTTATCAGTTAACATTACCCATCTGAGAAGTGGGCCACACCCTTCCTTATTCTTGCTCCCAGGATAGCTGAAAAAAGTCATTTTATTTGACCTCCACATTTCCCACAAGACTTAGTTCACTATGACCATTAGCTTTTATGTTACTGGGTTTTAGATATGGACTACTCTATCCTAATAATGGGACCTTCTTTGTGTCTCTTAGCACTGTAGTAGTCAGTTTTATTATGATAATGAAATACATGAGGCTGGCTAACTTTATAAAGAAAAGCATTTTCTTTAGCCCACAGTTGTGGAGGCAGAATGGCACGGGCTCTGGAAAGACACCCTCCGCCTTCCAGCCTGGTCAATGGCAGTGGTAGGTACACATGCAAGAGAGAGGAGCCACATCTTGACACAGGAAGACAGGGACTGAGGTCCCACAGTCATTTCTAAGGGCACACTCCCAGTTGACCTGAGGGCCTCCCTAGGTCTGCATCTTGAAGGGCACCCCTTACAACATGGCTACGTGGAGGACCAGGATCCTGACACATGAACCTTTAGGGCCAAATGGTGTCCAAACCATCATCACCACCTTGATTTCTTCAGATGCTTTCTTTCATTTCATATTTGAAATATTTGCCTCACCTTTCTTGAAGGCTCTTTCCTATTAGAAAAGGTTTATACTAATTTTAAAAAATATTGCTCGCATATTGTTTAGGATGTTTGTCTGATACCTGGGAACATAATCACTTTCGCCTGAGGTTTCTATAAATTCTACGGTGATCCTTTTTCATAATGTCTGAATTAATAGTTGTTTTATTTCCTTCTCTCAGCAGAGTAGATAAAAATCTAGACGCAAGTACCCAACAGCTATTGGTAACTGCTTATATAGTGAGAGAGAGGAGTCAGAGAGAATTCTAACATTTTTGGTGCAGTTGAACTAAGAGTGATATCATTAGCAGAAACAGGGATTCTGGGAAGAAGAACTTTGTGGTGCTGGTGGAAGGATAATGATATGATTATTTGAATTTTGGAAGTATTATGCTGAAGAGTTTCCTGATGAGAAGAGATTTGGGGTTACAGGAACACATTACAGCATCATGTACACATAGGTGACACTTTAAGCAGCCAGAATGAATAGTATGGGAAGAATGGAATATGGAAGAGCCGAGGCACGTGTGGGTCGAGGCACATCCAGGGGCCGCAAAGGGTGTAGTTAGGGAGGTCAGAGCAAAAACAGGCTAGTTCATGCTGATAGAGTAAAGGGAGCTCAGAGTTCTATGATGTTTAGAATCTTATGTACTCCAGAAACGAGAAACACCCTCTCACTTGAGGTCATTTAAACTTTTTAAAAGCATATTTAAAAACTAAATATTAATGAAAAAGTTCTCTGAGGAGCCTAATAGCTCATCTCACAGGAAAGGCCAGGAGGCTATCGTTCTGAATGCATGCCACGACAGCTCCCGCTGTCTAACAAAGCTGGTTACAGGTATAGAGTCATAAGAAAGCTCTTCGTTTGCAGTTTAGGAGTAGCAGATTTGAGAAGAGTGGGATGTTTAGAGGTAGACACACACACAGCAATAAAACCCAACAATCCCAGTGGAAGGCTTTGCTCAAATGTCACCTTCTTGGTGAGGCCTCAAGGACCTTCATTTAGATGGCAGTCGTTCCCACCTGGAAACTCCCTTCCCCCATTTGGTTCACTTTCCCCTTCATGCCACTGTCTCATGCGGCCTTTTGTTCCTCCATTTGGTGGCTTGCCTGTCCCTGCATTGGAGTGTGGGTTCCAGGAAGCTAGGGGTTTGGTTGTTCCCTCCCCTCCTAGAGTCTAGAACAGCACTCTGCAGATGAAGGACACAATATCTATTTGTTGAATAAATGCATCTAACAAAGAGATAATGATTAAATACTGGGCAAAAGGGCAGCCACTACAGTCCCTTGTAGCAATTGGTGGCCTTCTGAGCTCTGAATGAAAGGTTAAGTTATGCTCAGGAAGATGTACTTTTGAAGGCAGAAAAATAACGTATTTCAGAAACATTTCCATTGAAAGAAATGTGACTTTCAAAATGCTGGTGTTTAAGGGTCCCTCTTTAGGAAAATTTTCTTACATTGAACACTAAATTTCCCCATGAAGGATCGCTGTCATGTGATTTAAATGTACTGATTTCTTAAAGTTTGATTCTTCCTCAACCTTATTCACACTCCAGACACTGTCCTTCTAGAGCTACATGAAGTGATGCTACAGATGTCGCCACCTCCTTTCCTGGTCTCAGCGGCCTTTACCAGAAGGTGTGGAATTAGTCAGTCATTGGAGCTACAGAGCAATATATGGCAGCTAAACTTAAATATCACTAAACCAGGAATTCTCTGACTGGTTTTCTCCCATACTGACTGTTGCTGCATGGTATAACGTTAATGGCCTGTTTGTGCCTTTCACGTGTTTTTGGCAAAATGAATCAAGTGCTTCTCAATGAATGTGAGGTGCTTATCAAATCACATAAGTAGATTTGAAAACTGCTATTTTCCTCAGTGAGGGCATAGTTACAAAGCACAGCTCTTCCGTTCAGTAGAGGTGGCCTGGCCTTCTATTCACTTTACACTCCTTCATGATTGGCCCCTAGGGCTTGTACAAACATTTTTTTCCTTTCTTACTCTTTGGTTATTTACATACAATATGATAACTCTGTATTTGATTTCCCCAGCTCAATATAATTTGTTTTATAACCTTACAAGCTAAGGGAACGCCTGAGAAAGGCTTTTGGATGTGCAGAGAGGGTCTCCCACTGTAATGCATGGAGTTATGTAACAGGCATTCGTGCAGCTCCATTGGCTACATAACAGAATGGTCACTCACAACAGACACTGAAATCCCTCTCACGTCCAGGACCATTGTGTCCACTTGCAGAGACAGTGCTTTCTTTGTTTGCACCAAATAAGCAGCTCGTGATTATTAGCTTAGCTATTAAGTTAAATCACATTCCTGGAAAGGGAACTGTTGCAACTGGTTTTTTTTTTGTTTTGTTTTTGTTTTTGTTTTTTTAATGAGAGAGGAGAATGCCTATTTGAAAACTCAAACATACAATTACTGCTGGTGACATGACCATTACACCTCTTTGACAAGACAAGCTTATGTTTTGTTTGATTTAGACAGTTATAATTTCCCATAGTCCCTGACCTCTGTCATATTAATATGAAAGCTGAATATTTGCCTTCAAATAGTTTGAGTAACGGGGCACGGCTATATCTTCCTCTGCCTATGTTAGTGCTATGGCTGGGGTGTGGTTTGAGTGTGTACCGCAGAGGCTCATGTGTTGGAGGTTTGGTCCCAGGGTGGTGGTACTGGAAAGAGATAGGGAACTTTTAAGACGTGTGCCTGGTCAGAGATTCATTGGTCACTGGAGGAGCTAGATCTTATGGAACCCCTGAGCTCTCATGAAAATGAGTCCTAAGAGCAAGCCTGACTCCTGAGTTACTCTCTTGCTTCCTGTTTGGAGATGTGATCTCTTCCTCCCACACACATTGCCTCCATCACGACGCCATTTAGCCATGTTCTTGAATCTCCAGAACTGTGATCTAATTAAGCCTCTCTCTCTCTTTTATTTTTATAGAGTTTGTGTATGTTAGGTTTTTTGTTGTTGTTATTGTTTGTTTGTTTTTTAGTAGTCATGAAAAATGGACTGATACAGATGTTGTCTCTTCCTTCCCAATACCTGATAGGGGAATTTTAACCTGCTCTTGGTTATAGGACCCAAGTTTGTGATTCATTCACAGCATCTGACGTGGAGGCGGCTCTCACTAGACATTTGCCACATGTGAATGAGGGTAGAGGGGGAGAGTATCACATGGCTGATCTTTTGTGAGCAAATGGTGGCCCTGACCTACTTAGCTGTTTGGCACTTCTCCTTCAGTGTGGCTCTGGAGTCTGAGGAATCTGGGCTTGACTCTTGCTTCTGTCAATTACTAGTAATCTGGCTAAATTACTTAGCCCCTTTGAGTCTCGGTGTCCTCATCTGTAAAATGGAATTATTGTGAGGGTAAATGAGATTGTGTATATAAAAGGGCTAGGAATATTAGAAAAGGCCACACAAACAAAATATAACATTATTTTCAATCTGAAATCTTTGGTCAAATGTGAATGGTTGACTTACGTGTTCATTTCCTCTGATCTGCTCCAGTCAGGAAGAAGTCAAAGCAAGTGTATGCTTTTACTTTGAATAAATCCATTATTTGTCTATTGAAAAAGAATAAAATTCATCTCTTTCTAGGGGTTAGGAGGCAAGGAGATCTGAGAGACAATTGGTAACACTAAAGTTTTAGAAAGAGGTGTCATGTCCTGGTAAAAGCAGATTGCTTCACTTTTATCATGATTATTCCACTTTCTCATCACTGGAAGTCCATAGTATTGTACCTGTGGTTCCTGATCATGCATGTTGGTTATAATAACTTAGGAATGCATGCATATTCTCTTTACAGGAATGTGTGTTTAGTGGGTTGGAGGTGGGGCCCACAAATCTGCCTTTAACAGATCTAAATCTGTTAGATCTGTTTAACAGATTTAAATCTGCCCGATGCCTCTGATGCAGGTGGATTTTGGACCACATCTGGAGATAATTGACTCCTATCATCTCTTTCTAATAGTCTTCTGCCTAAATCCTTTCTTTTTTTTCCTACAGTTGATTCTTCACATCACCCATTTGATCATGATCTACTCACTTGCTTAAAACCCTTTTCTGGTTTCCTGTTGATATTAGGTTAAAAGTCAAAACTCTCCTGGCTAAGTTCATCTTTTGCTGCTCACCCCACCTCACTTTTCTCTGGCTACATCAGCTTCTCTGTTCTTCCAGAATTCCAAGTTACTTTAGGACATTTGAACACACTCTTCCTTTACTTGAAATGTTTTTTCTTTCTCACTATTTATCTGGTGAACAGTCATTTTTCTGATCTGTTTCCTCAGCTAGACTTTTTCTGATTTCCAATACAAAACCTAATCCCCTCATCTTGAGTTTTTTTGTTTTTGTTTTTGTTTAGTGCCTTTTTATGGGAAGCAATGATCTCTATTATCATTAGACAATTGATTTCTAAATTCTCTGTCTAATATTTGTCTTCTGTGTTTAAATGTTTGGTTCCTGAGGATAAAGGGGTATGTTAGTCAGCTTTCTGTTACCATTATGAAATACCTGAGAACAGGGTACTTTGTAAAGAAATGTATTGATCTCATAGTTTTGGATGCTCAAGAGCATAGCACTAACATCAACTTGGCTTTCATGAGAACTTCATGGCAGGTGGCTTCAAAATGGCAGGAATATGTGCAAGAGGAAGAGAACACATGGCAAGACAGGAAGCAGAGTGAGGACGGGGACCAAATTTGCTCTTTTTTATAACAACTCACTCTCAGGAGGACAAACGAGGTCCAATGAAAGTTACCTAAATCTTTTCTCAGGGCATACCCCAATGACCTGAGGACCTCCCACTAAGCCCCACCTCTTAACAGTCCCACTACATCTTAACACAACCACTCTGAGAACCAAGCTTCCAGCACATAAAGCCTTGTAAGCAAAACACATCCCAACCAAGGGAGCATGTCTGTTATTGTGTATTTCTGGATCCACTGTGTCCTACAACATAGTAGAACTGTGTCCTTGAACATGATAGAGACTCAGTGAATATTTCTCAAACAATAAACATGAACTGGGTATGGTGGTGCAGACCTGTAATCCCAGTGACTCGGGAGGCTGAGGCAGGAGGATTGCAGATTCGAGGCCAAGATCAACTTGGCGAGGCCCTAAGCAATTTAGTGAAACCCTGTCTCAAAAACAAACAAACAAACAAACAAAAACCAAAAAGGGCTGGGGATGTGGCTAAGTAGTTAAGCACCTCCTGGGTTCAATCCCTAGTATGTAAGTAAATAAATCAATGAATAAAAGTGTGATTTGTGTAAGGAACTGATGCCGTAGATCCTCACTTATGAGCATTTAATGGCTCCTGTAGTGACTGGGCCTTGTAAAGTGGTAATGCTGTGACTGAGCATTCTAGAATGAGGTGTTAGGGCACTAGCTTGTTTCAGTAATAAAAGCTTATTATAAATTCAGAGGCCTCAAATAGTGTCCTTTGTGTTCAAGACTTAGAACCTGGCATGGGATAAAAGGAGTTAAAAGGCTTCAGAAGTGCTGACTTATTTTATGCACAGAGTGTTGGAAGATGCTTGGTAGACCAACGCCTCACAAGTCGACTTCTAGCAATGTATTTATTTACACTTACATCACGTAGCTGGTTGGTTAGATTGTGCATTCATTTCTCTGATACTCCCACTTGGACTTGTACGGAGTCAAACAAGTGCACATTTCCACTCTGTTTTCAAAGCCAGCAGTTGGCCCAATGGTATTTACAGCTGACAGAACAATAAGAGCAATGTCAGCCCCAGGAAGGGAGAGAATGTTATGTGAAGTTTGATTCAGCATCTCAATCTTAATGGGAAAGGAATTCTGGAGGAAAAAAAATCTCATGACTTTAGTAATTAAAATCATGATAACCAACTATAGAATTAACTGATCTTAAAAAAAGCTCAGAATAATAGTTTTAATAAATTCACTTCAGTTCTCAATTGCTACAAAGAGATTGGATCAGCTAACTTTGTTTGACCTAAGATTTTAAATTCAGAAGGACAGACCTTTTATCTTTCAGAGAATTTATAGAGTTTTATATGCCTTTAATTCAGATTTTTAAAATGTAATTTAATCATAATAATCTGTTTTTCTTTTATTGCCATATGCATTTCTTGAACACCCATTGTGTGGTAAGCATCATTCTATGTATCAGGGATAGAACTCGGAATAGGACAGAATACTCCAGAAATTCTGATTAGTAAATGAAGCCCAGAGATCTTCATTTTAACCAGCATCCTAGGCAGTCCTAAACGCAGAGAACTACCATGCTTGACAATGTGAACACAAACTGGAGAAGCTGGTTAACCACTGTCTTGGAAAAAGTCATCTGGCTTCTCTGTTTCCTCATCTGTAAAGGAAGAATAGTATTACCTTTACCTTCCTTAACTAACCTTGATGAGAGGTGGCAACTAAGTGACTAATGGGAGTGTCACAGAGAAGCTATGACTGAAGACTGTAGTTTATATCCATTTGGTGAGTGGTCCAATCTGTGGTTACTGTTTATATAGGATTTATTAGAAAGAGTTGCTCTTTCTCTATTCATAGCTTCTAGCTATGTGCACATGATGATGTCAGACATCTCTGGTATTTTAAGCACGGCTGCATTGAACTCTCAGGATCAGGTATGTTCAAGACTCTGCCTCTTAAGTGGTAGCATAAATAATCAAGAAAGATCACATGGTTTGCTTGAAAGCATCCATGAAAGAGTAAGCAGGCAGTTGGTGGGCTTGTGAATCTGCCCTCTTATGTAATCGCAGAGGAGGTGCATTTATCTGAGTGATATCTTGGCATCTTGTCTGCCTGATTCTTTCTTGTATCTGTGGCTTCCAGCAGCTGCATAGTAGATACCTAGTAAACATTTGTTGAGTGAATGAATCCACACAAGTGTCTTTAAGAGCAAGCAAAACCAACCAAATTAAAAAGAGTTGTCCTTGTCCACTGCTGAGATACATAGAAAGCTCTAGCAAGTACTTTCCGACAATTGAATTGGAACTAGAAACAGAATCTAGTTTCTTGTTATACTTTCTTTCTTGATTACCATCTTTATCACTGAATGCCAGGTTATAAGAGGCCTTATCCTTATCTATTCTGAAATTCCCCTCTTAAGACTCCTGCTTATTTAGCTGGAATTTAATGTCCATGGCATACACACCAGTAATAAACTCTTTCTTTCCATGTTATTAAATGAAAAAAATTTGCATTATTCTATGATCTATATTATTAGAATTTTATACAGCAGAAATCCTTCATTTCTTTTATAGATTTCCTTAGTACCTCATTTGGGTTCTTTGCACATGGAAGCTTTTTAATACTGTTTTTACGGACTGACATCAAGAGTGAGTCATGAGCCATGAGAATGATAAGCATATTACTGGAAGGATAAATATTTTCTTTACAATTGACATGCCTGTCTTTTTGCATAAATATTTTTGACCATTAATATCTAGTCAACAAAATGGTTGCTTTTTAAATTTCTCTTGGTCTGGAGAAATTGGGTCTGTGTCTTGCCAGCCATCTGTCGTTTCTGTACCTTCTTTTAACAAAATTTTTAAGTGTCAGGATTTACAAACTTGACGTTTGTCTGTCTATATTCTATTATCAATTACATTGTTATCCTGTATTCCTTTCTCTTTGTTTCTAAAAATAGAAGGAAACTGTCTTTTGACTAGAAAATAGAAAACTAGCTGGTGGGAAAATTAATTAATAATCTGGAAAATAAGCCCAGAACATGTGTGTTCCTGTGTATTCCTCCTCTGTGTGATCTAGAGGCTCCCCCTGAGATAGTGACATTGTTCTTCTATCTTTTGAACTCTTGGGTGAAGGAATTTGTCTTTCTTAGACTTAATTTCTTCATTCAAGAAATTGCAATAAAAAGATTCTTACTTTCCTTCAAATAGGATCTTTAGCACTAGAACTATATTCTTTACCTGTGTTAAGGATTTCAGTCAGTGTCAGGAGATCAGAAGGTTAATATAGAAGATAATTTGATGTAATTAGACCTAAATTTTTTTTGAGGGGGTATTAGGGATTGAACTCAGGGATACTCGACTACTGAGCCACATCTCCAGCCCTATTTTGTATTTTATGTAAAGACAGGGTCTCACTGAGTTGCTTAGCACCTCGCCATTGCTGGCTTTGAACTCGCGATTCTCCTGTCTCAGCCTCCCAAGCTGCTGGGAATACAGGCGTGCACTACCTTGCCTGGCACACCTAACTTAGAAGAAGTAATTGAGGTAGAGGAAAGAAGGTGAAAGGGAAAGATTTTAGTATTATATACTGTATTTTCTTTTATTTGTAGATGCTAAATATCTTGTATCTTTGGGGTATACTTTTGCATCTACTATCTAATTTTTTCTTTCTTTCAACAATCCTATAAGGTATGTAGATTCTGGGCTATTGAGTTCCAGTAGTCTTGAGTGTTCAAATATGGAGAGAGAGTACTCAGTACTGTATTGCTTTGTGTCATTAGATCGCACATCATGATAGAAAAGAGGGCTGGTTTTGACATTCATGCTGATGGGATGGGTACCTTTGGGTGAGACCCCTCACTTCTCCAAACCTTAGTTTCCTTAAGTGAAGTGACAACAATTCATTCCATGGAGGGTGATGATAAGGATTGAGCACCCAGTCCATAATGAGTGCTCAATAACACACAGTAGCCCTCTCTTTTCATTTCGGGCATGAGGATGGTTTTCTTAGAATTGTTTACAGCTTATGAAGAGCAAAACTATTAGGAAAAAAAGCCAGTTTACTTGAGTGTAACTTTTGGAGAGACGTTCTCCAGGTAAACTTAATCGTTCTTCACCCCCTGCCCTGGATTGGTCACCTGGTAACATGCTGGAAAGGTCCCTGTCTGCTCTATCAGAAGCCGGCCCATGGTCCAGGAATATTACCTGTCTCATTACAGTGCTGACGGATGGAGTACCTGCCAGAGACCCTGTCCCAGAGCTTTGTGTGAACTGTAAAGCTGCATTTCACACTTGAATTTTTAAGTTCACCTCAATTTTTTTTAAAGGTTGACTTTTTTTATCATAACTTTATTTTTATGTATTAATTTGTATGTGGTGCTGAGGATCAAACCCAGTGCCTCACCCGCACAAGGCGAGTGCTCTACCTCTGAGCCATAACCCCAGCCCTGTAAGTTCACCTAGACTTTAAAGATTCAGTTTTGGGGGCTGGGGTTGTAGCTTAGTGTTAGAGCACTTGCCTAGCACGTGTGAGGCACTGGCTTCAATCCTAAGCACCACATAAAAAATAAAGGTATTGTGTCCATCTACAACTAAAAATACTTTTTAAAAAATTCAATTTTGGAAGGGAGAAGGGACAAGATAGACAATGTCATTTCTTGAATTCTGAAATTGAGGAAGGAAAGATTTATTGGAATTTGATAGTGAGGCTTTGAATTTTATTCATAATCATTGTGACAATAGGAGATAATAACAGTGGGGAATATTTGCTGAAAACTGAACTAATCCCATAGGAAATTGGGGAGGGTAGAGATAGATTCCTTAATGTGGGCCACAGAATGAGAATCAAACTATTGACTTTATTTTTAAGTTTGGGAACACCAGGCTTTTGTCACCCACACCCCTCAGCCCCAGGCCTAGGATTGGTGAAGGACCGCCTATAAATCTCACAGGAGGTAAAGTCCCAGGGAGCTGTCTGTGGGATTTACAGCTTGCTGGGAAGGCTCTGTGCTGTGGGGAAGCCTTTGCATTCATTGCTGGCCTCATTCACCAAGAGTGTTAGGTCTCACAGAAGCTCGCCACCGCCCTGTTGACCTTTACAGACAAGATTGGTTGGACTGCACAAAAAGCAGAATGGATTTCAGAAAGTCAGGGCACCTGCTAACCTGTGACCTTTGCATATGCAGACCTTAGATATCTGAGGCTCTGAATAAGAAAAAAAGGAGGGATTTGTGATTTTGCAAGTTCACTCTGGGCACTAAACTGTATGCTACAATTTGTGATGTTATTTGGCAAAATGCTCCAGCAACTATTTTAGTTCATACTGTCCTCCCTCCATGCAACTCTAAATTCTTGAACTTCACAAAAATAGTGTGTGATTTGTTCCAAGTAGACAACCAAGACATTGATACTTTAAGTTTCTGCCATAGGTCCCATATTGAATTGGCCTCAGGATTGGAAATGGAACCCAGATTAATTCATAGCACCTTCATCATTAGCATTCAGAGTTGCAAACAAAAATGTATTTAGTAAGAGTTAAATTATTGCGTTTGAAAAGTGTGGTCTGCGAACTTCCTAAAATCCACTTTTATTTTTGGTGGGGGTATGGTGTTAGGGATCAATCTCAGAGCTTTGGTTCATGCTAGGCAAGTTCTCTCTCACTGAGCTACATTCCCAATCCCACTTAATTTTAAAATTTGCCTCTTGGAATACTTTGGAATCTTCAAAAGATGATCAGAATATCAGAAATTAGGGATTTGTGTTAGAGAAGATTATCTGTTATGGATTAATGTTGAACCAAATCACCAGGAGCACTACTGTGTTTTAGGACATGTTTTCTCCAGGAGGATTCCTGGACTCTCTGGGAGTGACCTAGGAAATCCTGCTGAGACAGGATGGCGGAGAGGGATGGGATTTCTGTGTGATAAAACTCTGGCCATTGTTTATTACAACTCCCTTAGCATCTTCCTGTGGATGGAGGGTGTGCATCATTGAAACCTGGCCATTCTAATAAATGGCTTCAAGCAAGGTCAACTCTTGAGGATCTTCTAAGTTTTAGAGCACATTCGTTTGTTATGCACATGATCTGCCCTCTTCTTTTTTCATCATGCAGAGGCATAATTTTTCATCTTCTAGGTCAAAGATTATAGTGGCAACAAAAGTGTCTTAACTGGAGTGGACACAGAAAGAAAAATATTTAACCAGTACGAAGATCTCTCTTGAATCTACTGTTGACACAATCTGAGAGGGACTCTGGGGCAGTGCTGTGCCCATAAACTGGTTCTGTAAAACAAAAGAGAACTGATTCGTAGAAACTGCTAATTTCCATGTGTAAATAATCCCACCATCATTGAAGCCGTACTATGAACATAATGCCATTGAACTTCCAGTTGAGAAGAAGCATGCATAGTTGGCTCTTGCGAGTTGTACAGTCTGGCTCCTGCATACTGCTGACTAGGCCTGGGTCTGTTTGCATAATTAGATGTAAGGTGTACATGTTGGCATGTATGTGAACCTGGCAGTGAAGATTTCTTCTAGGTTCTTTGCCCAGAAATGCCACCATCCATCAGACGATGTGTTAATTTACCACACATGTAGCTGCCTCTTCTAGTGCTTGCCATCTTTGCTCTTGAAACCCTCTTTTGGTATTCTGCCATCCTCAGACTGCTACTTCCCTTGTTTTACATACTCTGCCTGGGAGATTGAATCTATTTTAATTGATGTAACTTCTACACATTTCCATCATAGACCCTTCTCTCCAGCTTTTACTAATTTAACTGCCCATTGTACTGTACCATCCACATGTCCCCTGAAGCTGTACATTTCCTAAATTGGAATCTTAATATCGCTGTAGCACAAAAAGCTAACTTCCTCTTCTCAATTTAGTTTCATGTGAATTGTGTTAGTCAGCTTTTCATCACTGTGACCAAAATACCTGACAAGAACAACTTAGAGGAGGAAGAGTTTATGTGGGCTCGGAGGTTTCAGAGGTTTGGTCTATTATTGGCCAGTTTTATTGCTGTGGGCCTGAGGTGAGGCAGAATATCATGGCAGAAAGGTGTGGGTAGAGGAAGGTTGCTCAGTTTATCAGCCTGGAAGGAGATGGGGGGTGTGGGAGAGAAAGAAAACATGCAAGCGAGGGGCCAGTGCCAAAACACAATCCCCAAAGGCACGTCTCCAGGGACCTCCTTTCTCCAGCCATGCCCCACCTGCTCACAGTTATTCAAATTATTAGTTTGAATTATGCAAATTATTAGGCTGATAACTGATTAGGCTATAGCTCTCATAATTTAATCATCCCGCCCTGAATATCTTCGCATTGTCTAACATGTAAGTTTTTGGGGGGGCACCTCATCTCCAAGCCATAGGATAGGGTAATAACCATATACTTTTAGTCACTCACATTAGAAATCAGGTAAAGATCCATAATTCTTTTTCTTGATCTTTCACCTCCTCATCCTATAATTAATCACTGAGTCTTGACATTTTTCTTTCTGGATTATTTGTTAAACGTGTCCCTACAATGAGCTTCTCCCCTCTATTTTCCTTGTACAGTTGCCCATTTGGAGTATCAGCAGCTCCTGTTTCCTAACCTTAAGCTGTTCCCATTAAATCTGTCCTCTATGCTGATTTCTGTAACCATTCTTAAAACCTCACCACTGTTTTCCTGTGTCTTAGAGGATGTGGAGTCTCAGCTTCTTCAGTCACTAGGCCTCTACCGACTCTGCAGCCCAGCCATCTTGCCCGTGGTCACGTGGCTCCTGCAGCCATGTCTTTCCCTTCACTCTTGTTTCTTCTTAATGGTTGTTTCTGAGGGGCTCTCTGCCTGCCCTGCCCTGGCCAATATTGTTAATGTAAGACACTGTGTGGGAACCACCTACTCAGGCCTTTCTGACACCTCCGCACTGGGTCCCCCTTGGTGCTTTCATGGGATCCGGCCTCTCTCCACCATTTTTACTCCCACATTGTATTATATCGAGGTTCAGAAAACCATACCTTAACTATAGCATTTTGGCATGCAGAGTCCTTAGAAATGAAGGAGAGCGGTTGAGATACCTGATCTTGCTGACCTTCTCCTGCTTTTCTTCTCTTGTGCCCCGTTGTCCTCCCAGGAAGACCACAGAAACCAGAACCCCTCTCCCATAGAACTAGCCATAAAACCTAGAAATATTACTCCAAATGTCCTCCACCTTTCTGTTTAAGAGCTGGTTATAAAGAAGTTCTTGTACCTATATTGTCTGATGAAAGGTCATGAGTCTGCCATTCCAGAAGGGGCCCTGCCCTATATCAGGGAGGAAGGAATGCTAACAGAGAAATCAGGAAGAAACAGAACAGGCAGGCCTTGCTGGGTTTCACCCTAGGCAGTTACTTAGGTCACATCCTTTCTACATGGCTATCCAGTCTTCATTGAGCCTAGGCATGAAAGAGGACAGTTTTCCCTGGGTCTTTGGGTCATCATTTCCAAAGGCTCCTATGTCATATAAATTTTTTTTTAAATTCTCTACTTTTTACAAGACTTTTAAAATTTTTAGTTACAATGCCTTTGTTTATTTAGTCATTCATTCATTCATTTATTTTTATGTGGTGCTGAGGATCGAACCTGGTGCCTTACAGGCACAAGGCAAGTTCTCTACCACTGGGCTACAACCCCATCCCTGTCATATAAAACTTTGATTAAGTAAATTAGTTATCCTTTTCTCTTATTAACCTGTCTTTAGCTATAGGAGTGTCAGCCATGCTCTTTATGATGGGTGAGGACAGGTGTCATACTTCTCTGCTTCTGTGATTCTGGTTGTCTCTGAGTTTGTTTCCTTCTGTTAAAGTATGGTGTTGTAGCTGTGTGCTATCTGCCTTTATGTCTTTAGTGCCTTGCACCATGCTTAGAACATGATGTGTCCAGTTCAGGTGTTGCTGAATAGGTAGATGAATAGATGAAAGAGTCACCCATCTGTACCTCCACATGTAACTATCATGGTGTTGCCAGATTTACCAAATAAAGACACAGGAGACACAAACAGCATGGAGGGTCCTCAGAAAACTGAAAATAGAATCACAGCGTGATCAAGCAATCCCACTCCTGGATACATCTCCAAAGGAAACCAAATCATCATATCTAAGAAATACCTGAACTTCCCTGTGATATGAAGTCAACCAAAATGACCATTTATGGCTTTGTGTTTTGTTTTGTTTTATTTTGTTTTTTGGGGTACCAGGGGTTGAACTCAGGGTCACTCAACTACTGAGCCACATCCCCAGCCCTGTTTTGTATTTTACAGGGTCTCACTGAGTTGCTTAGTGCCTCACTTTTGCTGAGGCTGGCTTTGAACTCTGAATCCTCCTGCCTCAGTCTCCTGAGCTGCTGAGATTACAGGCATGCGCCACCACACCCCGCACCAAAATGACCATTTATAGATAAATGGATTTTTATAAATGTGGTATATATGCACAGAGGAATATTACTTAACTATTAGAAAGAAAGAATACTGTCCTTTATGGCAACATGGAAGGAATGGGTATGATATTATGTTAAATGTAGTAAATCAGGCCTGGAAAAACAAATACCACATGTTCTCACTCATTTGTGCAAGTTCAAAAAGTTATTCACATTTTTTTAGAGAGTAGGACAGAGGTTCATAAGAGCCTTGGAAAGAGCAGAGAAAGAGTAGTGAGAAGTTGGATAATATGTTCAAAAACAGCCAGGGGATTGAACTGGGGTAATGTTATGTAGCACAATAGGGCAGCTCTGTAACATTTAATTATACATACATTTCAAAAATAACTAGAAAAGAGCTTTGTTTCCAACACATAGAAATGGTAATACTTGAGGAGAAGGAAGTGCTAATTATCCTGATTTGTTCATTACAAATTGTTACATGTATCAAATTATGATAGGGTAACCCATAAGTGTGTATGTATACATATATATATGTACACACACACACATGCACACACACATATGATACACATTTGTACTTGAAATTCAGATAAATTACAAATGATCTTTTAGTATTATGAGTAGGTCTCAAATACTGTATGGGACATATATATCAAAAAATTTTTTTCAAGTATTTATCATTTATCTGAAATTTAAATTTCCCTCAACATTCTTTAATTTGCCTGGCAAACCTAAACCCAGCAAAAAAGTGAATCAGCACCCAAAGTAGACATTCAGTGTTGAAGCTCACACTGAACTTGACATTACTGTCTGGAATTTTTCAGACTTTGCCTTCCATCTCGGAAAGCCCGATATGTAAATGGCTTCATACTCAGATGCACTGAGCTTCCCATAATGCTCTGCTGTGTCATGGCATACATGGTTTCTAGCAGAGAATGAATTTTTTTTTTTGCTTGACAAGGAGATTTAATGTATGTGTTTGGTATATGTGGAGAAATGAGCAGAGCTTATCTGTGAGTTAGCTGGTGGCATTCCTTATACTATGCTGGTCTGTTATTACTGGATAGTGGTTGTGCAGCAGTTGAAAGAGAGTGTAAAATTTACTCTTGGTATTTGGGATGAATGTGGGGATAACAATGTGTCCCTTCTTTAAAGTCTATAAAACCCTGCTACTCAGGCCAAGATGCTTGAGAACTGAGTACTGGCACTGAGCATAGCTTGGAGAAGGACTCCATGCTGTCTCCAGTATAATGAAGCTGTTTACTTAGCACGTTCCCTATTAAAGTATCTGATGATTCAAGTACTATTTTGATTGGAGAATATTTTCTGCCAAAATTAGAACCCAAGTCATTAATAGTTTGTTTTAGAAGGTGAAAGAATATATTGCTCCATGACTGGAAACAGAATTGAAATATGGCATATTACATCTCTTATGCTCTTTCTTCTTTCCTCCTTATGCTAACACTGATAATTACAGAAATTCCGCAGCTAGGGACATTTAGGCAGAATTGTAGCTGTTTATCCCATAGAGTTAGACATGCCTTCTTAGAAAAAGCTGAATTCTAATGGCAGAAAGATTGACCAAGAAAAGCGTCATGAAGCATTTTTGTGGCCTTGGTATCATGATCTTGTCAGTAAAGCAATGGTCTCTGATTAAATCCAGATTGAGCTGTTTCCTGTTAGCGTGCTAACCCACAGGGCAGGCTCAGCCCTCCATGTCTCGCTTTCTAAGTCTGAGTTATTAAAAACTTGTCTGCCCGAGGTTCCGCCCCTTTTCTTTTAAACTTCAATTCAGAGTTATTAAGATAATACAAACAAAAACAGGTCCTGAAGTCTCTTAAAAGGATTATAGACCTATTGAATATTTTGCTGCAAAAATGGAACTTAACATTACTGTCTCCAGTCTGGCTATAGGACATAGGGTGTGTGTGCGTGCGTGTGTGTGTGTGTGTGTTCTGTACAGTTTCATTTCAAAGTAATTCTAGTAATAAGCAGATAATTTGAAGTTATTATTTTATAAAAATATACTCTGAGTGCTGGTAGATTAAAAGTCATCTTGGAAAACCTGGTCTTATAGCAAGTAGACATTAGGGCACCAAGCAAATCTCTAGAAAATGACATTAAGCAAATGCTCTGATACCTTAACATGCTTTCTTAGTTTTTCATGAAAATGATTTTAGGCACCAGAGCAATTCTGTATCTTATTTTATGATATTGTCATTGATGCTCATTCATTGTACTCAGAGAATGATTTTTTAAATCTACATATTTTAAAGTATTTTCTTTTAGGTCACATGTGGCTCTTCCTAATGTACAGATGCAAATACTGAGGAACAAAAATTGCTACAGGGACCAAGGGGAATCAGGATTGTATATTGTAAAAAAAATTCTTTTTCAGAGTTAAAAAAAGGGCTAAAAGGAAGAGACTGGGTTAATGAGAAACATAATTCCATTCCCAAGGGAGAGCCTTAGCTTCCTGCCAAATCTACTTTCTGGCAGGAAAAGGGATCCACTTCATCAGGTCCTTTGACAGGCATTTTTCTCTGTGTTTGAATTTTTGGCTGCATCAATCATTAGTTCTTTTAAATAGTCATTATTTTCAATAAGAAAGATTTAGTTTTAAAGCAGAGTTGCATTTTAAGTAAAATAAGAATCATCAAATTACAGAATTGTTTGGGAAAGGAACCCTGCTATTATCACAGGGTAAGCTGAGAATAAAAAAATAACATATTTTATAATGTCTTTATTTTTCTGTTTTTAAATTGAGAAGTGGTAAATATGAATTAGGTTTTAAAGGCATCACTGTAATTTACTAAGCCACCATTTTCTAAAGGATGTTCATCTCAAAGTTCTGCAAGATTCTCTGAGAATAAAGGGAAATCCATTCAGAAATGTCATATACCATGTCCCTCTCTTGGAGTTTAATAACACATGTTGGCATAATAAAGACATTAAGAGGGGCTGGGATTGTAGCTCAGCGGTACAGCGCTTGCCCCTCATGCGTGGGGCCCTGGGTTCGATCCTCAGCACCACATACAAAGCAATAAAATAAAGATATTGTGTTCATCAACAACTAAAAAAAATTTAAAAAAAAAAAGACTTCAAGAAATTCTGCAGTAAAGACATGTCTTTGACTTGATTGAACTTTATCGTCTCCAAACTTGACCACAGGACCTTCTTTTTTGGGAACTAGTGTGTTACAGCAAACACTTAAAGCAACACTGCACCAAATAATTAAAAATGTAATTAGAGTTTGAAACCTTGTATCTTTTCCACTTATTGTTTCTGGTTTAAGTTAACTGGAGCTTCTGGGAAACAGATGGGCACTAGTAGGCATTTCCTAAAACTAGTATAGAGTGATAAAGAACAATTATTTGTCCTTGATTTGAGTCAGCCGTCCTAAGAGGTCTAAAGAAATATTTGGTATTGTCCTGAACCAGATCCCTTTTAGAAAACTTTTAAAAATTAAATGAAGAAATAAAGCCATTCACCACATAAGCTGGAGTTTTGGTATTAGTTCTTGTTAGTAGTTAGACATGATGACATTAAGCTATTCTAACCCACTCTGAAAGCAGTTGCCACCAGTTAGATCTTTCTGGAAGCAATCCTTTGGTTTATTTCCTTCCAGTAGTTTAACTTCTGCAGGTCAGGTGAATAAACATGTTCCTTGCTTAGCACAGTTATCATCATTAGGCATTCATTTTTCTTTTTGCCCTTTCTCTTTAATTTTTACTTGTCTGATGATTACAATTTAGGAAAATATGCTACAAAGCAATTCAACTTATGGTTCAGATATGCTTGTCATTGTTTGCATCACTTAGGATAATTATTTGCTTTAGAAAAAGATTAACTACAGAACTCCTCTTGGTAAGGCAGAATCCTTAGTACCTCGAAAGACAAATTAAACTGCAAATTGCATGTCTGTATAATTTGTTAGGCATAGATTTATTGGAGAATGCAAAGTGCACCTACATTTTTTCGATTTAATTATCATCCTTTATATGCAGTTTTTAAGCTTTCAGATTTTATCACCAATCAACACATAATGGTTTATGTGTACCAATGTAAATTTATATCTACCAATCTTATTTATAGATTCATTCTGACATGATAGCTACTTCCCATAGGTAAATGTTTTCAAAAGTTTCCAGAAGGCAAGGCCTATGCACCCACCTGTCTTTTCCAAGATAAGCTTGGTGCTGTTTGGTACAGCCCCGTCTTGGCCAACCCTTACTAATTCCCAATGATATTGAATCAGAACATATGTATGTTGCCTTCTGTGGCCTGAAGTATGTGAGAACATGATCAGATCTTTGAGAACCCACTCCTACTTTGGCTGATTTTTTTTTTTTTTAAAGCTATCTATGATGTCAACTGGCTCACGCAAATTTCTGAAAATTTACTGATCAGTTCTTCAGAACCTTTGTGAGTTGACTCTGGCACACCACCGTAGGAGCTGTCTTTAAGAATGAGTTTGAGGGGCTGGGGTTGTGGCTCAGTGGTAGAGCAGTTGCTTAGCATGTGTGAGGCACTGGGTTCGATTCTCAGCACCATGTATAAATACATAAAATAAAGGTCCATCTACAACAAGTAAAAGAATAAGTTTGAAAACTCACCTTGGAACAATACAAAGGGAATGATTGATAACATTTGCTAAACCCAATCGTGGGATCGTAGAAAACATCTTTGATAAAATATACCAGAACCTAAGGTAAACTCAAGTGTAACCACTAGGAATACATCTATAGCTGTACATCTATAGAGGAAGGGAACCCACACACACTCACCTGCCACCTTCCTCACTACCTGCCCCCACTACCACTGCCCAAGACAGCGTCACCTTTCATGACTTGTAGGGAAACTGAAGAGCACGAAGGGCAGACTGTGGCTTTAACCATTTCAATGTTTTTGGTTTTACCTCAGGGAGTCATTTCTCCTGATGGTAATCATTAATTTATTATACAGGTTGAAGGGGACCAGCTGCCTCCAGGACATACAGTCAGTCAGTATGAGACCTGTAAGATCAGGACCATAAAAGCTGGCACCTTGGAGAAGCTTGTGGAGAACCTGCTGACAGCTTTTGGGGACAATGACTTTACCTATATCAGCATCTTCCTGTCAACGTACAGAGGCTTTGCCTCCACGAAAGAAGTGTTGGAACTGCTGCTGGACAGGTGAGGACCTGCGGGGGTGCGGGAGCTGCTGGACATGTAGGGCTGCAGCAGAGAAGCTCCCAATTGCCTGCACTCGGCCTGCTGAGAGGGCGTGTGAGGAAGGGCCCACGGGGAGGGACGACCTTTGCAGCAAATGGCATGAAGATGATTGGGTGCCACTTACATGATCTATTTCCCATAAATCGAGGTTTAGCTGTTTATAGATTTCAGTTACTTATCACCCTCAATTTCTAATCTGGCAGAAATTAGTTTTTAGTTTTTGTATGATTCTAGTAAATAACCAACTGGCCATGCATCTTATTGTTTTGGGGAATAAATGTGCTTATGTAAGTATGAAGTGTGAAGGTCAGTCTGATGCCCATAGGAAGCAGCTGGTGAGTAGTGGCTGTGACCATGATGATATTAGCTATTCACAGACACCATGTATTGGCTGCTTGCTTCCTGGCAGTGCACATAAAATCTGTGTTGTTAAGGTACATGTATGATATGGCAGTGTATGTTGTAATTCACACATGGATAATCTTTATGTTCTCCCCATTTTTGTTTTATTTATAACTAAATGTGGTCATTTAAAAAAAACGATTAAATTGACTTGATACTGGAAGAGAGAAAACTGTCAGTCAAACAATTGTTTCAGAATCATGAGAATCCTCATTCAAATCTTCATATTCTGGGGTTTCCTGCCCAGGAAGGAAATGAGATAGGATGTTTTTGTTGGGCTTATTGAATATTGATAATTGTGAACTAGAATTTTTTATTTTAAAACTAAATTGTGCTCCTGTTGAAAATGTTAAAAATTCTTATACTATAGATGATTATAAAAAGAAATATTAACATTTCCTCATATTTCTTCTTTTATCCCAAATAACATTGGCTAGGTTTTTAAAAAATATTGTATCAGAAGAAAGAAGAAAAATTAGACCATAATCTAACTAGGCAGATAATATACATTAATAGTTTAAAAATAGAAGTAAACTATGTATAGTATGAAAAGTTCAAAATTTATCATTTCAGAAAATGATAAAAATGAAAAGTAAAAAATTTTCTTTGTTTCCTAGTCCCATCTCTCCATAATAATTACTGTAAACCATTCTTTTTCTGTTCTTCCCAGGTTTTTCTGGAGATATATATGGTCACTCTCATATACAGTACACTTATATGTAATACAGATAGAATCACAATCTGTCCTGCAGTTTCCAGTTTTTACTTATCTATGCATCTTGGAGATATTTTTACTTACTAAGTGTATTAACATGTAAAAGGCTAATGACAGTGGCTAGCATGTTCAAAGTTTAAGAAATATGAGTTGTTATTTCATAATAAGCACATATGGATGGACCTACCACTTCTTTGAATGACTTTATTATAGTACTTATTAAATAGAATATTTTATTGATTGAATATTCAAGTTAAGCTTTCTCTTTTTTTTGAATTTGTTTTTACATTTTGTAAACAGTGCTGCAAGGACATCTTTGAATATTTATTTCTGAGCAGTTTGAAAATTTTCTGGAGTAATTTTATAGAAGAGTGACTTATGTATGGTATAATATATTAACATTTAAATACTCAAATATTGCCAGCTTACCCTCCAGAGGGTCACACCAGCCCCTCTCCTATTCACAGAGATTCTCGTTTTCCCACACGTCTCCAACTGTAGGTGTTTTCATGTCTGCATTGAGACCATCTTTACTAGGGTCTGCTCATTGAAAACGGTAGCTCCTTATATTTTAACCTATGCTTCTTACATTTATAAGTAGAATTTGGCATCTTTTAAAATACTTATTGACCATTTTCTGTGAACTGTGTTTTCATATCCCTTGTCTAATTTTTTCTTTTGGACTGTTTTCACCTATTTATTGATCATCTAATTATAATTCTTTGTATATTAAGGAAATTAGTTTTTCACTTATCATTATGTTGGAAATATTTTTTGCTCCTTTGTTTCTTGGCTTTAAAGGTTGTTTATCAATATTCTTTTGTATGAAGACATTAAACAAATGTGAATTATATCTGTCAGTCTTCAAAAAGGCCTTTAATAATCAGTATATAAATAAGGTTATTGATAGCAGTGGGCTTTTCCTCAAAGTAGTGTTTTAGCTCTCTATCCCTATAACAAATACCTGAGAAAATCCACTTATAAAGAGAAATGTTTATTTTGGCTCAAAGTTTTGGAGGTTGCCCTCCATTATTGGTTGGTCTTCTTGATTTTATGCCTGTAGTGAGTCAGCACATCATGGTAAGGATGTACAGTGGAGCAAAGCTGCTAGGGAGCAAAGAGAGGAAGACAAATGGCTGGGGTCACTCTGAGCCTCATCAAGAGCATGCACCCACATGACCTAATGCCCTCAGGACTAGGCCCCCTTCTTAAAGGTTCCACCACCTCACTGTAGCTTCTCCCTGAAATCAAGACTTTAACAAATAGGTTTTTGGGGAACATTTAATATCCCAACTATACTAGTAGTTTCCTTATACATGCATATATATTGAAATTACTGGAATTGATAGTTATTCATGTCTTCATATAATTTCAGTTGGCACTTAATCATGTAGTCATATTCAGAGATACTCAGAAATGTTTGTTTTTTATCACATATTGATCTGGTTCTGATATGCTGGGCTACAACATAGCAAGTTTCATGCTTTTTTGTATGGAAGAACTTGACAAAATATTAAGCCTAAGCCAGACATGGTGGCACATGTGTATAATCCCAGTAACTTGGAAGGCAGAGGGAGGAGAATCACAAGTTCAAGGCCAGCCTCAGCAATATAGCGAGACCTTGTCTCAAAATAAAACATAAAAAGGACTGGAGATGTAGCTTAGTGGTAAAACACCCCTGAGTTAAATCACCAGTAGCTGCTCCCCCAAAAAATATTAAACCTGCAGTGTAAATGTATGTGATTGGTGAGTCATTTTATCATAATTTGCTTGTATAATAGTTCAACTATAAGTAGAAATTGAATTATGTGAATTTTTTCTTTTTGGCATTTCATTTTTATAAAGAGATGCATTATGCTAACTGTTGGCAGGAAATATGAGGAAATAGCTCAGAATATAAAAAACTTTATGTTTACTTTGGAGTTGGGAACCCCTTCCACTGAGGAGGTAACACTATTGATAATAGGCCACAGAGTTCTGCAGTGTAAAGGAGTACGTGTAGGTCCCAGCTGTTCACCCTAAATAGTGGATATGCACACAGGGACCAGAGTGTTTAGTCTTGACTTGTGGACCTCCAGCTTTTATTTGATGATTTAAAAAATCTTTTCTTTGTTCTCCTCTTATAGTGGATGGACTTTTTTTAATTTTTAAAATACTAACTGGATGACAATTGTTAAATAACAGAATTAAGATGAATTCATAATACATTGAATTCAAGCTACCATTTAAGTATAATGAAATGAAGAGTTAAGATTTATTTTGTACCATTTGAATGGGCCAAAATTTGGCTTTGAATTTAATCTCATAGTTAATCCTTTGCTTGCTTCTGAAGTGGGTAAAATCAACAGGTACTGAATGCCTGTGAAATACGCAGCACTCTGCAAGACACCATGCGGATAGAACTCAGAAATATAAGATGTAGTTTTTGCCCTGAGGTAGTTTAGAAGTGGACTTACTGTGAAGCTGTGGGTACTTAACCTTCAGGGCCCCTCATTTGTAGTACCCTCTGGATAATTTTCTGTTTTTAATTTTGTATTCTTTTTCTTTGAAAGGATCCTTCACATTATATGTGCCAATCCCATAAAACCTGGATCCACCCCTCCTCACTGCCAAATATTTTACTGCAAAAAATAAGGCTCACACTCAGTACAAGTAGATAACCACTCACCATGGTCTTGAACAAAGCTCTAACATGTTCTCCAGATGAAACAAGGTATTGAAGTTCAGAGAAATAAATTCCATTTATTTTGCTTTCTCTGCAGAAATTTAGATTTGTCCATATATGTGCAAACCTTACTCCATTTTCCACTCATGCTTCGATCTTGTGGCCAGGCTTCAGTTTTGATTGAATTTAACTAAAATGTGCATTCTATGAAACACTGTGTTCCTAAACTTGTTGTTGGGACTTTTAATGGCTATAATTAGGAGGCAGTAATTACATCATACAAACTTGCCTATTCTGAAAATAAGCATTTGAAATATTATTTCATGCCAATAGATTGTGGTAGACTTATTTGTGGGTCTCTGACACAATTTTTAAAAGTTCTTTTGGTTTCCTAACAGTATACTGCTTACCTTCTGTGAAATTAATACTGAGAAGTTACGGGAGCATGTGCTAACCCTGTAATAACCAGTCAACAGTAGACCAAGGACAGGAGCTGCGGGATTCATTTCCCACCAGAGAACAGCTTATTTGAAGTCAAGCTTTAATTTCCCTTAAGACTTCCAATAGTGGCTTTTGTGTGGAACTGTTTGCTTTCTGGGGTTTCTTTTTTATCTTTTTATAGTTTTTCATTCTGTTAATATGAGCCTTTGTGATTGACCAATAGACAGTGGTTTGAAGTCATGTAGGGCTAATTCTGTGTGTTTACTTTGTCCCTTCCTTGGGGTGTTCAGCATTTCACAAGGGTCCTCTCTGCTGTGCTTCTCACCATGGCTCAGAGTTAATTCTAGGTCACATTGGCTTCCTTTTAGCCCAAGAGAAAGTTATTGAATCCTGGGTTAGCTGTTTGTATTGGGGCTTGGGGAGTTTATTTTCTCTAACTTCAAACATCAACTCCACTATTCTGTTCTTCCCACTGTGCCATTTAAAAAAGTAAGGAAGGAGTTAGACACCACAGAAAACACCCAACCTCAAATGTAAGCAGAATCCCACTTCAGCTAGTGATTCTCACTGAGAACCAAGAAGCATCTGTGTAGGTATCTAGATCTTTCTTCAGATGGCTGTCACAATAGCTAACTTCTGGGCTATTTCTCCAACAGTTTCTCTCTCATATGAAAAGTCAGCAGAATGCCATCAATCAGAATAGGGTGGACCAGGACTCCAGATAACCTTGGCCAAGCTACCTATGGCACTCAGGCCACAGTGTAGAAAGAATCCAAGTAATGGTCTCAATTACTCCCTTCAAGCGAATTTTCCCCGTGGAGGACTCTGGGGATGTTAAAGATGGGAGCTAGCTGTAATCCTATGTTTTAAGACCATAATCTGACTTCTATTTGCTTGTCTGTGTCCCAAAAAAGCTAATTCAGTAGGTCTTTGAACTGATCTCTCCTCCCTAGTTGGCTTGTCATGTATTTTCACAGGTTTTATCTCATTTAGTTTACTCATTACAACCTCATGTTTACAGATGGGAAGTGGTGGCCCAGAAACATTCAATCATTGTGTGGCAGAGCTGGAATGAAAACCTCTGCCTTTCTGACTCAGAAGCTCTGTCCGAGTGTATCATCTCACCCCTATGGTTTGTAAAGGCCATTTTGAAAGGAAGGAATGACTTGGGAACTCTTCTTAGTTATCTTTATCTTTGTCGCTACTTCCATCGAGGAAGTACAAGATGTTGGGTATATGATGGTGGCCTAGTCTCCATGCCCCCTGCCCTCTTCATATAGAGTGTCTGATGGGAGAGGGTAACATGAAAAAAGATAGAATGCAGGTCCATGTGTGTAATTAAAATTGATATAGCCATTGGGATATGAGAACTAGGTTCTGTGACAGATGACTGGAGAGGACATTTTGAAGAGTTTTATTGAACTAAACTGCATGCTGGCCAGTGATATTAGGTGGTTAGATAGATCATGGGCCACAAAGGTGACTGGTTTCTGGGTTTCTGGAGTGTTTCTGTATATTAATGGGGTTCAGGCTGAGACCTGCTCTCCATGAGCACTCCCCCAAGTGGCTCTACTTGAGAGGTGGGAGATAGCCAACAGGAAGCCTGGGTGGATTTCTGCAAATATGGAGTAGTAATCTTAAATGCCACCTGGGGTAGTAACGCTTCCGTATGCAAAAGACCACATACCTGCAAGAACACAGCTGCCTTTGCTAGTGAAGCCAGTTCTTCCATAGCATAGAGAGGAGTTGATAAAATATAAAGCTTGGAACAATTTTATTTACTTCCCAGGATTTTGTCATAAGTACTAAATATACTTCTCTTTTCTTTGGAGTTTTAGGATAACTTTATGGGGAAAGCAACTTTCCCGCCTTTTTGCCATGGGATTCATGTTAGGCATAGAGTATAATGGTTAAGAGTGTGGGCAAAGGACGGAGAAAACAAATTGGACTCTACTTTTACCATCTGCAGTAGCTTGGATCACAAGGGTTCCTCAGAGATCCCTGTGGTAAAGGTTTGATCCCCAGTGTGATGCTTTTGGAAGGTGGAATCTTTAACAGGTGGGACCTAGTGGGAGTCTTTAGGTCATTTTGGGTGTGCTCTCAAAGAAGATAGTGGACCCCAGTTCCCCACCTGTTCTCTTTTCTGGTCCTGGGCCATGGGGTGTGCTGTTTCCCTCTGCCCTGCATGCCTTCTATGGAGTGTGCCTCACCACAGGCCCAAAAGCAGTGGGGCCAACCAGTCATGGACAAGAACCTCCAAAACTGTAAGCCAAAATAAACCTTTTCTCTTTATAAACTACTTATCTTAGGTATTTGTTATAGTGGTAGAAAGCTGACTGACACTCCCTACTTGCTATCCAGCATTAACCAAGTTAATTCATCTTATTAGCTTTATTTCCTTATGTATAAAAATGAGAATGTAAAATAGCACCTAATTTAGAGGATTATTGTCAGGTTTAATCTTGAGAATAGAGGCACAGTTCTTACTATAGGGCTGAAAAATATTAAATGCTTAAGAGACTTCCTCTACCTGGTTTTCTTTCTTCATGATATTTACCATTGTTTGACATCACCTTATCCATCTTGCCTGTTGCTTGACTATAACGCCTACCCAGATACCATGTCTGTCTTTTTCACTGCTCTGTCCTCTAAAGGGAACAATACCTGCAGTAGGTGCTTGGGAATTATTTGTCTCAAATAAATAATGGCTGTTGTGCATTGCTGTTATGAGCAGGTGCTTTAGAAGGTACAGCAGTAGGCATTACCCAACCTCTGCCTACATTTAATGGGAGAGACAAATACAAAATAGTCTGTAGCCTGTACCATCACTGTCAAAGCTGTGAGGACTGCATGTACATTTATATTAAAAGCTTTTCTTGCCCTAGGGAGCTATGAAGCAGTAGTAGTGAGCTCTCTGTAAAAAGCACATAATACAAATCCATTCTGTTCTCAAATGCTTTCTTAGCCTGAGAAGCAGGGTATGCATTTTTGAGATGCATACAATATGTTCCAGATTACTTTTTGTTAAACCCACTTAAAAATAATTTTTTTTAGTTAGTGCTGGAATTAGACTACATACTTGCCAAATATTCCTAGATTCATGCTGGCATGCTGTGAGGAGATTCTCTTACTTTCTTTTCTTTTAGAAGGAGGGAAGATTTCAGATACCTTCCTCTGCTCATCTAGGACCAAGGAGAGGAGTTCTCAGAAGAAACTGAACCCACTTGGAGGATCTCACAGCATCCTACCTTGGTGACATTAAGTCACCTCTGAGTGCTGGTCTCTTCTAGTGTTAACACTCATTAAAATGTGATTTTTCTATATTTTGCTTGTTCTAAGAGTTGTTTACTAAATGTTTAACTTCCATTGTTTATATAGGAAAGTTCTTTCAAAACAGTGCTATACCATTCTCCATTAATTTTAGTAACTCCCCTCCCTAACTCCCTGCAGGGCCAAATGGAAACAAGGAGAGTGGGTTACCATGAGTCTTTCATCCTACAGTGCATGAAAAAAATTGAGGTTTATTGGTCAATTGGCTCCAGGATGCTCATCCCATTTATTTAGCAGGAAAGGTTCCAGGATATCTTCACATTGCTTTGTTTCCTTTCAGCTTAAAATACAGACATCCTGGATATCCTGACTAGGATGAGAATTTCTTAGTAAATGAAGGCTTTCTTAAGATTTTTCTTATAGTGGATGAGTTCAAATAGATTTTCTCTAGGTCTGGGTGTTACTGACCCCCTTGGCCGTGGATATGTCTTGTGATAAAAAAAAACAACAAAAAAAAAACAAGTTGTCAAAAGATAAGCTGGATTCAGATGTGACTTGAGAAAGATGAAGCTACTGGCTGCTCTGTGAGAGGAGAGGATTTTTCACAAGGACTGTGAGAAACTTTGGGACTTGAAATACTTATAAAAGAGAAAAGAGCCTTGTAAACTCTTATAGAGCATGAAAAGTCTCAGGCGGACTTTATCAGGTGGAGGACTGTTTAGCTCAGAAACTCTTAGAAGGTAAAAACATTTATAATTATGTACACATATTTCTATGGCAGGCAGAATAATCGCACCCACCCTCAAGATGGGCACACCTTAATCCCTGGATGCTATGAATGTGTTCAGTTATATGGGGAAGGGATTTAAGGTTGCAGATGAAATTAGGGTGAATTGATTGACTTAAAAATACAGAATACAGAGATTATCTTCTATTATCTAGGTAGTCACAGTGTAATCACAAGGTGCTTGAATGTGAAAGATGGAGGCAGAAGAGAGTTAGGGAAAGAGATGTGAGGATGGAAACCAGTTCAGATGCTACGGTGCTAATTTTGAAGATGGAGCAAGGGGGCCATGAGCCAAGGAACACAGGCAGCTTCAAAAAGCTAGAAAGGGCAATAAACACATTCCTTTCTAGAGCTTCTAGAAAGGAGCACAGCCTGTCAACTTAATTTCAGCTCCTTGAGACCCAGGTTGGACTTCTGACCTATGTGCCTATAAAATAGTAAAATTGTTTGAAGCCCCTAAATTTGTGGTCATTTGTTCTAGCAGCAACAGATAAGAAACAAGGAATTCTT
Source organism: Geosciurus inauris (assembly GCA_004024805.1). Classification (NCBI taxonomy): domain Eukaryota; kingdom Metazoa; phylum Chordata; class Mammalia; order Rodentia; family Sciuridae; genus Geosciurus; species Geosciurus inauris. Next base: position 103,256 of record PVHX01002619.1, on the reverse strand, counting down.
GCCAGGGAATCTTGACTCTAAAATCTAGTGCTCATGGGCTCAGAGATGCCACAGTTCAGCACTTGTCCTGTTCAGGCCCCGTGCCTGTTCACCTGCGGTGCACACGCTCAGCTCCAGGAAGCATCGCCGGAAACAAAAGGCCCGGCCTCAGTGCAACGAGCATTGTTACTATTTTCTCCCTGTGACTTTGCCAGTTGCTCTGGGTTAACCAGAAAACTTTAATCTGGTACTGTTTTAGAATTACATCCAACCATAATCACATGAGGGAAAATGGAAATAAGTTCCCTTCCCTGCTGGGTTGGTTGTCTTTGGTAACTCTTTATTTTTCCCAAGTGGACCTGACTCCCAGACAGCAGCACCATGGGAATTCTGTGTGGGAAGATGGGGTAACTGCAGAACCTGAGCTTCCTGGGATGGTGGTGACAGTTTAGTTATAGTAGATGTCGAAGGAATGATGTCAAAGGTGTCACCCCAGACCTTACCCAGGCTAGCTATCTTTTCCTGAAATGGGATTTGTAAGACCTAAGAGATAAAGTGTTTCCACAAAGCAGCACTTGCTTCTTTTTTCACTTTTCAAAGGGAGGCAGGACATGTGGTCATCCTTTCTTTAAGAGGACTATTGAATCGCCCAGCAGGTTTTAAAAAAGATTGCTTACGTTTGGAAACTACGAAGTGTGTGTACATTCTGAGTGGCAACCGAAAAGTTTTAAATTCAGCTTTGATTATCTAAAGCAGTGGTTTTGGTCATTTTCTAGCAATTGGTGGAAGTAGTTGATTATAACCTCCTTTAAGAGTCTGCTAAAGCTGGGCGTGGTGATACACACCTGTAATCCCAGCAAATTGGGAGGCCGAGGCAGGAGAATTGCAAGTTTAAGGCCAGCCTCAACAATTTGGTGAGGCTATAAGCAACCTAGCAAGAACCTTTCTCAAAATAAAAAAATAAAAAGGGCTGGGGATGGTGCTCTGGTAGAGCCCCTCTGGGTTCAATCCTTAGTCTAAAAAAAAAAAAAGTCTGCTAAAAATTATAAACTACTTCTTTAGAAATAAAAAAAAATCATAAAAATTTGCATATAATTTAGAGGATGCCCAGACTTCTGTAAATTTGTCCAGGAACCCTGGTTTATGATGCTCCAGGCAAAGGGTCCTTAGGATGGGTGATAGGGGACATGTAGGTAGCTACTATGTATCAGAGGAGGGTACTGTGCCTAGCTTATAATTGGAGCAAAAATCTTAAGTGTGGTTCTAAAAAGTAAATTAATGGATTTCATTAAATTAATAGTACATTTAATGTTTTATTAAAGCAAAGTAATGGTTTTAAGAATGGTGTCTCTGAATCTTTACAAGGAAAAGAGATTGGCTATTTAAGTTAATTTTATGGTTTTCTTATCACTTATTTAACTTCTCTTATTTAACTTCTTTTAAACAATCATTTTTCAGGGTCCCAGTCCTGGGAAACACAGTTCTTTTGCCTTTGACCTCTTCTAAAGTTTCCAGTAAATACTAATTAATGCTGTATTGAGTTTTTGTAAGCACAGGAGAGAGAAGTAGTTTTGAAAATGACAGGATGCCATGATACCAGACTCACATTCATTGTTATTTGGTTTTGCAAAACATGCTTCCTAAGATCCTTGAAGAGTTCTGCATTGCCATCTCTTTGTGGTTGGGGAGAACCGAGCCACAGGCTTGGATTGATGTGTTAATAATGTGTTAATTCATCTTAAATTTGAAAAATCTACGGTCATTAACGGTGTGTGGTAACCACTTGGTCAGCCCTGTTTATTCTGTGCCTTTCATCGTAGCTGTCGCTATTGTAGCACGCCTGTGAGCAGATTTGCAGTTGGTGGCTTAGAATTCTAAAGAGCTAGAAGTGGAAGGAGGAGATACTGATGGTCCACCAAGCTCTGAGAGCAGAAAACCGGACAGAGAAAGAGATGGGTTACAGGGACTTGATATGGAACTTGAAGAAATTTAGATCAAGGATGTGACAGCCATCGTACTTAAATAATTAAATGTGGACAAGAAGCAGGCTGCAGCAAGAGACGCCTTTTTGTGTTCTTTCAACTATTTAGTTACTCAAAAATCTTTGTTCTTTTTTTAGTCTTCTGTTTGGACAGTTGAGGCTGGGGCTGGGATTTTAAGATCTATTTTAAAGGAAAATTTTATAGAACTTTGTGCTTGTCGGGAGTGGAAATGCTAAGTACTTTTTTGCTGTTAATGTTGCCTTGCAGGTGTCTGGGGGGACTACTGAGATAATATGGAGGACAGTGGAGGGCAGGCAGCCTTCACAGCAAAGACCTGGAGTGTGTGGGGGAGGGTAGTTTGCTGTGGTCTTTTAACTTTTTCTAATCATGGGAAAACTTTTCCCAGAGACCTCAGATCTCAGGAGCAGGAGCACAGCACAGGGTTCTCTGCTGAATCACTCAATCTCTTCCTTTCCACAGGAGAACAGGGAGGTTTCACCTTCTGTCTTTGACAGTGACCTTTCTTTTGAGTAGCCAGCTTCAGAATGGGAACCAGACTTTTCTAAGGATAGCCTTGGTAGCCACGCCCCAGCTCTCAGGTGGGACTTGGTGGAGAGGGGCCTGCCATGAAGAATGTTATTTCAAGTGCAAATCCATGGGGTGTGGTCCAGAGTCTTCACTCTGCCTTAACTTGGTGTTTCAGACACCTGCAGGCTGTTCCACCCAGGTCATTTCCTCTGTCAAGGTCAACTTCAGAACATTTTTCTCATGCCTAACCTGTGTTCTTGTGGGTCAGTTAAAGAAAAATGCCTAAGATGTTCTGAGTCTGGGCCTTAATAGAGAAGCAAAGACTTCTAGAGGTCCCTGAGCTGCCGCTTCGTGTGGGGTCTCTGTACAGATCTTCTTTCTGTTCTTCCACCATCCTCAGTCAGCATCTCCTTCCTTCCTTCTCCTGCCCCAGTCCTTCTTTTATTTGTGGTAGTAGAGAGTAAATTAATTCACTTAGCAGACGTTTATTGATTGTGTACTGTGTGGGTTCAGGGGAGTCAGCAGGAAGCAGATGAGAGTAAGAGCAGAGTCCCTGCCGCAGTCGGGCAGGCTACCTCTGTCTGTCTGCTGCCCCTGTGCCTCACCTCCTGCTCGCTCTGCTCTGCACCTCACTGGACTGCTTGATGCTCCTTAAAAGCACCATCCTGCCACTGTTCCCAGGCCCTTGTCCTGGCTCTTCCTGCGTTGAAAGGCTCTTTCCCCAGAGATCCGTGTGTCTCGCTCCCTCACCTTCTGGGACTGCTTATTTATTGCCTTCACATTGAGCCTTCCCCCAGATAACCCAGGTGAAATGGCCACCCCTGGCCTTCCGTGATGCCCAGATGCCTTTCCTGCTCGCTTTTTCTCCATTGTGCTTTTCACCCTCTGACTTAGTGTAGAATAACTGAGGATGAGATTATTCCCCCTTCACTACAGTGTATGCCCCACAAGAACAAGGACTTTGGTTTGTTTGCTACTATATTCTTTATTTTTTGGTACCAGGGACTGAACCCAGGGGCACTTTACCACTGAGCCACATCCCCAGATTTTTGTATATTTTATTTTGAAAACAGGGTCTCACAAAGTTGTTTACAGCTTCACTAAGTTGCTGAAGTTGTCTTTGAACTTGTAATCCTCCTGCCTCAGCCTCCCGAGCCTCTGGGATTGTAGGCGTGTATCACTGTGCCCAGCTGCTACTATCTTCTTAATGTCTAGCATGATACCTGGGCATAATAATACTTCATAAACAATACTTATTGAATGAGGAATAAATGAACAAAGGAATTAAATAATAGTGAATGAATGAACAGCTTAAGATTTCCAACCTCAAAGAGTTTGGTGGAGGGATTAGGGTTCAAATGAGTGATAGGACCTTCTTGCTTGTGTGGGAGGGAAGTGATTTCGAGCTAGGCGCATGAACTTGACTCAAGATTCCAATTCCTGCCTCACTGTCTTCCAGAGTTTATTACTTAGGTTCTCTCTGGGCCTCATTTTTCTTAACTGTAAAATTGGAATAATAATATCACCATATAGGATTGTTGTAAGGATGAAACAATCCACATGAAACGCTTAGCACAGTGCCTTGCGTATAGTAAACTCTCAATGCTTGTTAACTGCTGTTGTATTGTTTCATTTGTGGGATTCAAGCAGAGCCTGAGAAGTTCTTCAGGATCACCCCCATGCTGTCTGGTGCTCCTGAGACCTTCTGTTGGAGAACAAGGGGTAGAATGTCCCCTGTCCCCACCACCACCACCACCACCACCAGCGAGACTGCCTCTTGGAACAACTTTATCTCAGGGATTCTTTGATCCACAGTACTTCTGGTCCTTCCCTTCAAACTCATATTCAACATTTCATATGCCCACGTGGGCTCTAAAGAATACATCCCTTCTGGAAATATTCTTTCCTGTTTAAATATCAGCAATCAGTTAAACATTAAGTTGGGCTCTTATTTTTTTAGTAATTTTTAGGCGACAGTAAATAATGGTTGAAAGCTGTGTTTTAGGAGGCATTTGTAAATCTTTCTTTTGCCTTGTGATAACAGAGAAAACTATGTCAAAAGTCATCTGACAATTTGTATTTTAATTTAAGGGCAGTTGCTCATTGGTAAGCCTTCTTAAAAAACTGGGGCTTTGATCTCAAATCCTAGGGAGGCTTTGCAGAAATTGGAGGTGACATTGTTGACAAGTTTGTAGCTTTCTACTGCCATTAATTAAACACACACATATATACCCCGCATGTACTTCCCTGGTGTAAAAGAACTGAACTTGACTTTGATTTTTGATGGGAACCTATAAAGCGAGTTCAGAGAAACATCAAAGAAACCTTCTTAATCTAGGAAAACTGACTCGCAAATGAACATTAGCTAGTCTAGTTTCATTTCTGTAAAATGTTAATTCTCCCTAATAACAAGAAAGGTGCAGGGGTAAATAATCATCCCTGACCCAGTCTGTTAAGTTCCAGAGGATCAGAGGGTCTTTAATTTTATTTTACTGCTACAAGTCTCCTTTGTAACAGTGTATATAGTTTTGCATTTTCATACTGCTTATATCTTCAGTATCTCAGCTTTAAAAATCTTAAAACTTTTTAATCTTAACTTCAGATATTTTGAATAATCACAGCTATCTTAAAGCCCTTTTAAAAATGAAAGCACAAACATATTAGGAAACTAGTAAAAACATAAGGCCACATGGTACTTTTGCAAAGGCCAGTCTGAACCTACCAGCAAGGAGCAACCTGGTCACAAGCCTCACTAGTGAGGTAGCATGTATGCCAAGACCTGAGGGCTGAGGGGCCAGCCATGGGCACAGGGGTGGGAGGAGGCAGAGCTAGTGCAGGCTGCGAGGAGGTGTGGCCTTTTGTGTTGGGGACAGTGGGTGGAAGGGGTGAATTCGGGGAAATTGGGAGAAGCAGGTACAGAGCAGCTACTGGGCAGATCATTTAGGGCCTTGTGAGATGGAGACTTGAGCCTTTTCTCAGATGGGAGTCATGGGAGGGGTTTGAGTGGAGCAGTGACATGATCTGGTTAACAGGGGTGCAAGTTGATCTAAGCTAGTTTGAGCCAGGGTGGAAACAGAAATAAAGGCCCAGACAAAAGGTGTTCCTGATGGGTTGGTAGTGAAGAGTCAAGGATGTCAGCAAGATTCGAGCTGAGCCACTAGGCCACCTGCTGTGCCACACGTGCCTTGCTGTAGGTGGCTCTGGCAAGTCTCTCCTTTATTACTGACTCTGGTCCTGGCTGTGAACCTGGAGACATGCTGGTAGTCAGGAGACACACCCATGTGATCTTCTGAGTTATGGCAGCGGGTACCAGGTCCATCAGTGCGCACGGACTTGGCTCACCAGTGCAGTTGCTGAGTCTTTCTTGGTGCTGTCTGCCCTTCCATCGTGGCTCCGCAGTCTTGGAGGGGAACTGTGATGGGTGTCGGTGCCATCCAAACCTGTCATCAGCCCCGAGCCTGAACATGGCAGAAAAAGAGCAGGAGACAAAGAATAGGAAAATATGGAAGATTTTAGTACAGACTTTTTAAAAAAGAAAAATTATCAGGAACAGTAAAATGAGTATTTTTTCCTTATAAGCGTTTTCCTGTTTTATTTCTATCTATGATGGCTTCCAGTTGGAAAAGAAAAGCCACTTCTGGAATAATGCGGGGGTGGGGGTGGGTAGAGAGTTAGGGTTAATGGGTTAATAGACTAATTAATGTGACAAAAACAAAGATTAACTTGCATATTTGGTCATGGAAGGCTGGCAGGAAAAGAGTTTAGGGTCATTTGAGTCAGAGAGATGGGAGGTCCGGTGGCTTTCCAAGATCTGCCTCTTCACTGTACCCACCCTAGTCTTTCCTACTTTAATAAACCACAAAGCCTATTGTGAGAGAACACGAGGACGCAGTTCGCTATGATGGTGGCCAAAGACAGAGCCAAAAACCCCCACTTTGTTTATTTACTGGAATTCTCATTTCCCATCCTGTCTTGCTCACATGGGTTTGAGTAAATCTTAACCTGACTGAATTTTTTATCTCAGGAAGAGCAAAGGGTAGTCCTGGAAACCCTGTAAATGGCAGGTGTAGGGCAGAATGAAGGGGAATGGGGAGGGCAAAGACCAGTGGAAAATACCTTCAGGAAGTCAAGAAATCCATAAGGCTGATGAACTAGAGAAAGGAGCAGGTGGCGGGGGTGGCGGAGTGCTTAAGGGCACATGCTGGAACCTACGGGATGGGCGATGAGGATACCAGATGGACTGGCAGTCGGTCAAACCAGATGGTGGGCTTTTATTTTAAAAAGGATTTGTAAAGCCTAGGAACAAGGAACCATAAGGGTACTGGGGCCTTTAATCCCATTAGTAGAAGACAAAAGTGTGCTCTTTAAAAATGTAAACCCACAAATTATAGAATTTCTGTTGTTAAAACCTAGTGACAGACTACCAGCTTATAAAACTACAGTGACTCTGAATGGATGGAAGGAGAAACTGCAGAAACAGTCTTGGCATTGTATGTTGACAGAGAGATTCCTTAAGAATTGAATGTGAATTTACTAAATGTGCATTCAGAACCAGACGAACATACTTACATGAAATTGGTTGCTTACATGTGAACTTGGAATAATGACTAATAATATAATCAGCTTGTTTAATAACATTTGTAATGAGCCAAATTTTAAAATCTAAGCACCTATTGCTTTTCAAAAAATCAGATTCCTCCTTCGGTGTCTGTGTCTGGATGACCTGGCTTGTGTCCCCAGAGCTGCCCTCCCTGTGGCCGCAGCTCAAGAGCTCTGTTCTTTAGCCTTCATCTCTGTTAGCCTTTACTTGAGGTTCACAGTTATTTCCATGATCCTTCTCCAGAAAGACATACCTCTAGGAGGCCACTCAGATACAGCTGAGTGGCCAGAATGCAGAAGCTGTGCCTGCAGAGCCGCGTCTCCCTTGGCAGATACACAGAGGGCAGGGTTGTAGGGTGGGCTTGCGACAGGTGCCAGGAGAAATCAACCTATTTTGGATCACGTAATATTTGATTCTTCTGCTGAGAGGAAAACCTGCAAAAACCTGCTGCAGTCTAAAAAAATCAGAGAAATGGTCAACGTTAAGAGAAAGTTTTATATAGTGAGACTGTTAAATCACTTTTCTGTTTAGAATATACAGAGTATATAATGGGTGTCCTTAAGGAACTCTCCATAAGACTGCATTGTTTTTGGTACTATTTTATAAATATTTCTTTCCTTAATTACTCTAAGAATGTGATGTTATCGCGTCAGTGTAGTTGAATAGAGCAGCTTTCTGATGCTGTTGACTGTTTCTGTTTGCTTGTTTTTATCACTAAAGGTACGGAAACCTGACAAGCCCAAGCTGTGAGGAAGATGGGAGCCACAGTTCATCCGAGTCCCGGACGGTGATCAGGAAGTGAGTGGCTCTTTCCTCTGCATCACTAGCCCTCAGTTAAGACATGTTTTCAAAGAATGTGGTTAGTGCACTTCCTGTTCCTTTGGAGTGCTGCTGCCACGATTGTGTCCCTAGTGTATACAGGCACAGATCTGTTTGTTTATTTTTCTGTTCTAACAGCATGCGTTTACTTACCCAGTAGAAATGTCCTGTGCACCTACTGTTCACCAGGCACTGCACTAAGGGGTATAAAATAATGAAATGAACAAAATTTATAAAAGAGAAATGAGAGAGCGAAGAAGATGAAGCCAGGGTGGCGGTCGAGGCTGGATCCTGATGGGAGCTTGATTTCCCACAGGGTGCAGGAGGGGCTGTCTGGCTGGTGGCACTGAGCCACCTGAATGAGGTGAATGGGGTGTGGGGAAAGCCCTGTGACTATCCAGGAGAACATGTGGAGGAGGCCTGAGGCAGGGACAGTGTTGGAGAGACAACAGGAAAGCAGAGCGAGCAGAGTGGCCAGTTCCAGCGGTTGAGCTGTGAGGGTAGTACAGACCTCGCGAAGTCATGAAGGACTTGGGAGGAGAGGATGTTGATTGGATTCCGAGGAAGGTAAGAACTTAGAAGGTTCCGCGACAAGTTCCATGGCCTAACTTACATTTGAAGAGGCTTGATCGGGCTCTGTGGGGAAAGCAGACTGTGACGGTGCGGGTGGGGGCACAGGTGGGAGCAGGGAGCCTGATTTGGACCCTTGCAAGGGCTGAGGCAAGAGTCGATGGTAGTGTGTACTTGAGCAGTAAGCCTGCAACTGCGCTGCTCCTATGGAGCCTGGCAGCTGTTGGCAGGAGTGAGTGGGCTTCACGGGAGGGAAGGAGGAGGCTTGGGTGCTGCCAGGGGTCATAGGTAAGCAGCTAATGGAGCAGAACGGCCAGCTTCATGAGACAAGATGTACTGTGATGAGGAGCAGGATCAGTAGGGAGAGTGTGGACAAGCTAGCCTCGGACATATTAACTGGCTGCGTGTGGGTTTCAGGGGGAGGTCGAGTTGGGGTGTGCATTGGGGCTTCCCTAGTTTGTAGATGGCTATTTAAAACCATGGAACTGACCTCCTGGGGGCAAAAGGGTAGAGAGAGAAGAGAAGGTCCACAGACTGAGCCTTGGGTCCCACAGCATTTAGAGTTAGGAGAACAGAGGGTCTGGCAGGAGAAACTGGAGCAGAGCAGCTGCAGTGGTAGTGGGGGGAGAGGAGTAAGAAGGGGAGCTGTGCCCCCAAAGACACACCAAGAAAGCATTCAGGGAGGGGTGACAACTGTGTGCAGTGCCACCACAGATCAGGTGAGAGGAGTCTGGGACCAGACTTCTGCTCTGCAGAGCTGCAGCTTTGGTGGCCCTGGCGAGTGTAGTTTGGGTGACTGGAGGTACGGGCCAGGAGAGGACAAAGGGGACCTAGTGGGGACAGCGAGGAGTTGTTTTGCTGTAGAGGAGAATAAAGAAACTAGATGGAGGGTGATCTGGGGAAAAGAGAGGTTTTTTCATTGAATGTGTGTTTTTTCAAAAATGGGAGCACGTTAATGCTGATGGGAATGGCTGGGGAGACACTGAGGAGACACCCATGATGCAGGGGTGGGGCCCTGGGGTGGTCTTGAGTAGATGAATGTATGTCCTGGGGCCCCAAACCTCTGGCTGAATATTCCTTTATTTGGAGGCCAAAACTCTGGGGGGAAATTCTTAGAATTTTGAACTCTCAGGGTATTTCTGGACTCCTTCCTTCAGGAATCAGCATGTGAAAGTTAGAAAACTCTTGAGTTAGGCATTGTGTAGTTTTATAATTTTATTGTAAAAAATAGATGCAGTGACATTTAAATGCGAATGCCAAGTACACAGTGTTGCATTGTTCCTAGAGGACTGGGCAAGGAGGTGACATCTCCTTGGGAAGGAGGTGATATCTGAGGTGGGCCTTGAAGGACGGGCAACACTTGGGTGATAGAGCCATCCCAGCAGAGGGAACAGCGGGACCTGATCAGGGAAAATTGGTGTACATGGAATTTGGGGGACAACACAGAACCGGTATGGTTGCTTTATGGTGTGTAGGTTGCGAGAGGGAAACCCAGGGAGCTGAAGCCAGGCTGATGTTATGTCATGAAGGACTTCAGTTTCTTGTGAGACAGTTGGGATTTCCTGGGCGGTGGTGGGAAGTCAGCCATAGAGAACCAGTACCATCAGTGGGGTGGTTTTCCAGAAAGGACTCAACTTTGAGCCTTCCTGCTCAGTGTGACCACAAAGCCGCAGCACCAGCATCTCCTGGGAGCTTGGTCGAGATACAGAATCTCTGGCTCCACTCAGACCTTCTGGATTAAAGTCTGTGTTTTAATAAAATGCTGAAGTGATTTCTAAGCACTTTATACAAATCATAGAATTAGAGGTGTTCAAAACTTTTTGTTTATCCATGAAAATTAAAATGATTTTTTTTAAAGGAGGCTTTTTTTGATATAAGGAAGATCAGTGGAGTAGAGGAGATCAGAGGGAGGGAGGAGGGATGGGAAAGGGGAGGAAATGTGGAATGAATTTAACAAATTCACATTATGTCATATATAAATACATTACAGGGAATTCCACCTTTATGTGTATGGAGAGAGTACCGATCAAAAATAAATATTAAAAGGAAGATCAGTAGGGGAGAGGAAGATGAATAGGGGAAGGGAGAAGGGAAAGAAAGGGGATTGAAATCAAATTCCATGCAGGTACAATTTTGTCAAAATGACCTAAACTACTCTGCATAATTATAATGTTCTAATTTTTTTTTAAAAAGGAGCCTTTTCATAATGGGCATTTGAATGTATGCAGAAGAAGAGATACTGTTAGAATTGAGTGACCAACTTAAGTGTAACCTAGACCTGGGACACATCAGACGTAAGCATGTTGCTGTCCGCACGTTTGGAACTGAGTCAAATCTGGAGCTACCATTCAATTAGCCACCTGAACACTCCAAGAAGAGTGACAGTCTGAACTGTATCCAGAGGTTTCTTGTTTCCCAGAGGATGTTTTGAGATTCAATACGTTTTAGAGAAGTAGCGGTTAAGAAAATTGATTCTAACCTGGTGTGAAAAGTCATGTTCATTATTTCAGAGTCCCACTGAAATTCATTGTACACCAGGAACACTACTGTGAAACTCCAGCTAAGCTGTTTTAAAGGGCTTTGGAGTTTTAAGCACACGAGCTTCAACAAAGAGCTTCACAGAACTCCCCTGAGGGGTCTGACATCTGGGGACTATGGTTCTTTCCCAGAGCTGCACAGTGACTCGGTGGAAAGTTCTTGACCCTTTTCCTCAGACTGAGCTGCCTTTTAAAAAAAAATTATGCCTGTTGAGAATATGCCACTTTACTTCATAATGGGTTGTTTTGTCCTACAAATTCTGGAATGTCGAAATCCCATCTTACTGGTGACCTCTTTCTTCCTTCCATTTCCCTTTCTTTCACTTTTCCTTTTATTGTTTTTTGTCCCACTTCACCATTATCTTTTTGCTCTGTTTTTTTTCCCCCACAAGTTATCCTTGTGATATTTTCCATTTCTGGGCAAGGTCAGGTCACTCTTTGTCTCTCTGAGAGGAAACCAGGGAAGGCTTCTCCCATCTGTATACACCATACATCCCTCGGCCACCCCAGGGGTGCCTCTGGCATCCCACTGCAGCCATGCTGGAGGGCTTCCTGATGGCTGGTAGGTGTGCAGGAGATATGGCTGTGGCATGAGTTCTTAATGGAGTGACTGTGTCCCCCAGAAGACGTTGGCAGTGTTAGAGACATTTCGTCTGTCTTAGCTTTGTTGGAGAAGCTACTGGCATTTAGTTGGTAGAGATCAGGAGAGCTGTTAGCCATCCTGAATGCACGAGACAACCCTACCCTGCAACAGTGATCTGATCTTCAATATCAGTAGTGCCTTGGTGGTCATAATAATAACAACACTTGCTCTGTAATGTTGAGGCTGTCATCCTCAAGTGAAAACTGCCTTTATGTATGCCTATCTAAGCATGCTTATTTGGAAATTCATTCATTCAGTTCACTTTTTATAATTAAGTGCATGAAATGCTGAGATGGTCTGGGACCAGCCACCTGGAAAGTGGGAGGCCCTGGATAAGCTGCCTGGAGAACTCAGATTTCAGCTTCTCTCTGTCACCCTGTCACTCGCCAGCCATTATAGCCTTGGCTTAGTTGCTCCACTTCTCTCAATTCCAGATTCTTCATCTAAAGAATAAGTGCTTGGAGCATAGAATCTTTGAGGTTCTTTCAAGTTCCATGATAAAATTTGTTTAGTTTTTCTTATCTTTTTAAAAAATGAAAATGAACATTAGGATCCAAAATGGAGATAAGGCCCAAATATTTTATTGAACTTTTGAGAGGTACCCTTGACCGCTCTTCTCTGTTGAAGAGGCTGGGTAACCAGACTTGATAAAACCAAAAGGAAAAAAAAAAAAATAGACAGGCTTTGGTTTGCTTATTAGTAATCGTGAAATCACAGCTTCTCGCCATGGGTATAAATAAAGCGCTGAGCCGAAGCCGACCCCTTGTCTTGTGGGTAAGGGAAGGAATGGCCAAGTGCCTGTTGTTTTCCTTTGCTGTGAGTCCGTTCTCTTGTGATTTCAGGTGGGAAGCAGACAGCAGGAATTCAGTGACATTCTAAGAAGTAAACATCCTGTCCTGGGGTGGCTGCCTTTGGTTTTGTATCCCTGGGTGGAGGTGGGAGCAGGCACAGGGACTCACTGTTTGGTTTGACCATGAACAGAAAAATGCCCAAACATTGTTTAGTTTTTCAGTTTTTGTGGTGAATCATAGAATGACCCTTCCATTTCTTTCCTGTATTTTTAAGTATGGATTTAATCAACCCATCAGAGGATAAAAAGAACTTTAAAGAAGGAAAGTGTAGAAATACAGCTGAAGCCCTCAAGGTAAAAGATTGGTTTCTGGTGTCTTGGACCGCAACTAACTAGTGTTCTTCATGCATAGCAAACTGTCAGATTGGGCAGAGTGACTCCTACATGCAGAGCATTTGTAATTCCAGTCCTGAGTCTGCCCAGTTCAGGCTTTGTACAATACTGGGGCCCTCTAAATTTAAAGTTGGTCTGCCTAAAACAAGAATGTCTTCAATTTTAAAGAGTGCAGCTTCTGAGGCTTCCAGATGCTGAACTCTTTGCCACACAGTTATTTTTGTTGTTAGGGAGAAACTGAAGTATATAATAGGTTCTTCCATGTTTTCTTTAGCGCCCCTAAGCTGGCCACTGTTCAGGAATCAGGAAATCCACTTCCTGTGACAGAAGAAAACCTGCTCGTGTTCCTTCCACCTGTGTCCTTTTCATCCTTATCATTTGCACATGATAAAAATACGATAAGAATAATATTTATTCTAAGAATAATAAAATTGAACCAGGTAGACAAAGGAAACTTTTTCTAGGACACATTTATTAACAATCATTGAATTTAGACGTAAAAAGAATGAAAAGAAGGAATGGTAGCCACATGGGGCTTTTATAGCATGACTCTTTATCCTCAGAAATGTATTAGATTAGCCGGGTGCAGTGATGCATGCCTGTAATCCCTGAGGCTTGAGAGGCTGAGGCAGGAGGATGATGAGTTCAAAGAGCCTCAGCAATGGTGAGGCGCTGAGTGACTTGGTAAGACCCTGTCTCTAAAGAAAATACAAAATAGGGCTGGGGATGTGGCTCAGTGGTTGAGTGTCTCTGGGTTCAAACCCTAGTACCAAAAAAAAAAAAAAAAAAGAAATGTATGAGATTATTATAGGTATACATGTACACACTCACAAACAACACATGTACAACTTTATTTGAAGAAAGGTTTGGAACTTCTCAGGAAATGATGCTTTATTTCTTCCCTTTAATGACTATTATAGTGTTGAAATAGCTTCTGTTTCCTTTTCTTTAATCGAATCTCATCACTTCCCTTTTGGAATGCCAGGTTTTGTTTTCTCAGACTTTTCACCATTATGGTGCTTCAGATTGTTCAAATTGTTTTTATTCCCATAACTTCAGATGGTACAAATGTCATTCTTTTAGTCTTTTCCCAGAAATGGTAAATGGTGACACCAGGTTTCAGTCACTGGTAAAGGATCATGTAAATAGTAGTAATCCAAGACATGGGACACTTTTTAAAGGAAGGGATATGAGTTAAAAAAAAAAAAAAAAAAAGTGGGCTTCTGTTCTTAATGACTGGAACTTGACAGTGGAAAGTGTTGAAAAATCTTCATGGAGAGTTTGCAGTCAATATTCATTCCATAAAATTCAAATACCCTAAGAAGACAATTGAAATTAATTGGAGTTATTATAGCAAAAATGAGTAAAAGGAGCAGGGACAAAAAAGCCAATGAAAAATGAGATTTAAAACCCCCAAATCTAAAAGAATTAAAGGTTATAATGTAAAAGGAATATATATATATATATATATTAAGTAGAAGTAGAACCAAAGAAGAAATGGGGAAGTAATGGGTCATATAAGAGAGTCTGGCATTATTTTTTTTCATAAAGCATTATAGTTATATATAGTAGTTGGGCTCATTTTCACAAAATCATACATGCGTGGGATTTGATTCACTCCATGTCGGTCTCTGTTTTCTCCTTTCCCTCCTCTCCAGCCTCCCCCTAGTCTCCTTCCTCTACTGATCTTCCTTTACTCATTTATTTATTTGTTTATTTTTGATTAGTGCTTTCTAAATATACATAAAGGTGGAATTCTTTGGGGCATATTAATATATGCATATAATGTGATTTTTATTAAATCCATTTCACATTTTAAAAAAATTTCCACATAGGACAAAGAAAATTAAAAAGTATGGTTTTGAAACTCATTAAAATTGTGTGTTTAAGGGATGTGGGTAGAAAGCTCCTGAGTAGAAGTCAGTGATCTAATAATTGAGGAAGAGTGAACGTCAATAATCGATGGTTCAAAAAAAGAAAACTAAGCCACGTGAGGGTTTTTTCCTCCATATTACAGGAAAGTATTCAGATGTCAGGACCGGGTTCTGGCACTCCATTCCCCTGCAGCCTGGTGGGCAATGAAAATGGTACCACTCTTCCCCATTGCTGGCCCACCGCTGCAGTTTGTGGGATGCCTGCCTTCCCCATGCAAGGCACTCTGCTAGGCACTTTTAATTTCTTTTATCATCACAAACACACAGAAATATTGCCCTCACTGTTATGGGCTTCCTCTTAGGTCAAGAAGCTCATTAAGGGACTGGGCTGGACTTAGGTCTAGCAGGACCTGTGCTTCCCACCCAGGGCTTTTGTTCTCTGGTCTTTCAGTTAAGAAAGAATATTGGGATCCCTCACATTTTCTAGCATCATGGTGGTAATAAGACCACAGAGGGACCTGGGGACTGGATGTGGTATCACTGTTGGGATTGACATTTTAGATTGTTTAGTATTCTGAGATCTTTTACCTTAACTGTATTTCCTTTAATCCAGGCTGTTGTGCCTGACTGTTACCTCAGTATGGAATGAACACACTGAGCATGGTCCCCATACAGCTATTTTGAAATGTGGAAGTTAGACTTGTTTCCTGGGGAAGGAGATGAGTTGAAGGATGTGAGGAAAGAAGAAGGAAGCCCAAATCAGTCAGGCCCATGCAGCTTCCTGTGCTCAGGGCCTGTAGCATCTGATATTGCGGCGGAAACTTCATTCTGATGGTGAAAACGGTGGAAGGCCTCAGCAGTTTTTTGTTTGTTTGTTTTTTAAATATTTGTTTTCTAGTTGTAGGTGGACAGAATATCTTTATTTTATTTTTTTCATGTGGTGCTGAGGATCGAACCCAGTGCCTCCCACATGCTAGGCGAGCACGCTACCACTGTGCCATAACCCCAGGCCCCAGCAGTTTGTTTTTAATAGAGGACTATTTATACTATGAAAGATCCCTTATCAGCCTGTGAGGAATTAGAGAATGAGTTACTGAGGACCCTAAAAGATAATTTTGGTGCATGACAATGGTTTTCTCCCCCTAGTAATAGGTAGAAGTTATTGACTGTGTATTAGGAATAATGCCTGTGCTAAGTGCTGTATATACTTTTTAAATTCTCATAATGACCCTGTTATTATTTCCATTTTACAGATAAGGAACCTGGGAGGTTAGAAACATGTCCAAGGTCATATAGTGAAAAAAATGAAAGAGTTTAGATTTAATCTAATCCTTAACTTTTATACCATGAGCCTCTACTTCTTCCCCTCTGATAAAAAATGAAAATATTTCTCTTAAGTACTTAGTGTGGGAATGAAAGACAGATGTGTAAGTAACCTTAACTTTGGGTAATTAGTTTCAGGCTCATCTCATCTTACTGTTGGCCCTGTCCACCCATGTTTACTCAGGATTTCTGTGCGTCTCAGAATCTTTTTCTTTCTCCTCCTTGCCATGGAGCTTTTTGTCTTCTTTACCTGCCCAAGGGCCACTGCTCTATCCTTACCCTTTAGTGCTTATATCTGACTCTGGCTTTGTTTGCATCTGTTGTCCTGGGCCTGTCTCAGTCCCTCTTTCACTTCCCCTCCCAAGATTCTAATCCCTCCTTTCCACTCATGGAGAACTGTGACAATGGAAAGTACAAGAAGGCATTGCAAGACGACCTTGACAAGCCCAGATAATAATGTTTCCATTCCGCGCCCCCCCCCCCCCAAACTAAAAGCTCTGTATCATCTTTTGTTCTTCCTCCTCAGGAAAGCCATCTAACTGGAGGTCTCAAAGCAGCCTCTACTGGCAACCTTCCCTGACATGAAAACTGCTCTGTGACTAGGAGAACAAGTGGAGACTCCAGCTGAGGGTCAGCTTCAAGGCTGAGTGAGCCTTCACCCTTGGAGGCAAAGTGTGTTGGATCCCACCCTCCGAGGCTGGCAGAGGCCACAGCCCATGCTTGACAGGCGCCCTCCACATAGATCCTCTTACCTTTTCATTATCTGCATGAGGAGATGGCGTTTTTGGAGAATGTCCCAAAGTAGAAAAACATTTTGCTGCTTTTCTAAAAAGGTTAATCTGCTGCTGCTGAAGTACAATAAATTATTATCTCAAATAGATTTTAGGAGAGGAAAAAGAGCTCCAAGTAGACAGAATTCTCCAAGTGGCTTCATTTGGAGGTGATACTTTACAGGAGAGATGAGTTTATACCTAGAAAAAATGTCATTAAACATTTTACCAATTCTAGAGGTTTTTCCAACTGTGGAATTTTTATATGATTTAATATATTTGTCAAAAATCTCTGCATTTATTGAAATCTGTGCTTTGAGCATAACTCGACCTCAGTGCTTGCCCCGGCACCCTTGCTCTGCATACACTACAGGGCCCCGAGGGGCTGGAAGTTTGTTTTGTCTCCCTTTACCTCTCAGCCGAGGCATCCAGCCAGGTGTTGTGAAGGCCGCTTTCTGGTTGGCTAGAAATCTGCAAGCATAACACACCTCACTGTGCTGCCTCCTTCCCCTCTCTGTTCTTCAGCTACACAGGTCTTGAAAGCTCTGTGTTTTGTTCTCTCACCTCTGGACCTTTGCACTGTCACCTCGGTCTCCCCCCCC
>PVHX01002619.1:0-85746 GCA_004024805.1 Geosciurus inauris | reverse complement strand
CTCCCTCCCTCTGAAGTTAAAAGCTTCCATGGGACCCTGGACTCCCCTACTGTGGTGCTTGTCACATAAATAATAAAGGGTAGTCAATAATTATTAGCTTCCTTGGTGAATTAGTTCTCCCCAGGAGTCTGCTTCCTGGAAGGAAAAGCCTTAGAAGCCACATGTAGGTTCCACATGTTGACGTCCGGGCCCGCCTTCCTTTCCCCACAGGACGGGGCAGAAGGTTGGAGGAGTTTGCGTGTTGCCAAGAATGCCTGAGGTGGGAGGCAGTGCTGGGTGTCCCCTCTGCTGTCAGGTTTGGGCTGCTGCCCCTGGCCACCTTCCTCACAGGCTTACTCAGAATTAACACCTCTCCTCAGGACTGAAGCGTTCGCTCTGTAACCCTCCAGACGTTACTCTGGAAAAGAAGGCCACGTACCCACTTTTCTCCTTACTGAGCTTATGTCCTCATCTTCATCTTTCCTTTTTATTTCCGAAGTTCCTTCTTAGTCTTCACAAGTCATTCAGAAATCATCTCTTGCAGTTCATGTTACAACTTGATGTCTTTGAGTTGATCTGTTCCAGAGAGCAATCCTTGGTGTGGGTGTGTTTGCACCCATCTGTGCATTGTTCACATTAGTTACTTTTGTCCAGCGGGTTTGGAGCCACATGTTTGGTGGCATGGTTTGCACTGTGTCGTTCTTTCTGTGACAGGTGGCAAATGCTTTGAGTTGGTTCTCGTGACTGTTGATTGATTTCACTGAGCCATTTATGGTTCCCACGCCTTCCCTTCTGTGACTTTTGGCAAGTGGTTACGAGACTGTTAACAATCATGTCTCTCAGGTGTCCCAAAATGTCCTTCAGTGACAGTATGTCATCTGAAATCCCAAGTGATCACTGTCAGGTGGATGAAGGCAGGCATTTCTGTGTCCTCTCCACATAGGAGCCAGTGAAGCTGACTGCCCCTTGGTACCCTAGGTTCCCAGGCGGCCTGGGGCCACGACGGGTCAGGCTTCCTCCTCCAGTCCCCTTTCTTGTGCTCTGCACAGAGCCAAGTGACTTCTCTGGTTCGACAGTCACACCTTTCCTGAAGATTTGTGATTTCGACATTGTTCCACTCCGTTCTGGTTAGTGTGTAAGTGAGCTGTTAGAAGTGGAGCCAGGCAGGGTAACAGGGTCCAGTAATTGAGTTGTGATTGTGATGTTTTCCTTTTGGAATCTTAAAGTTTCACATTTGTGTCCACTTCTTGGTCTATCAAGAACAGAAAGTTTCTTCCCAGGATTGGCAAACATAAAGCTACTGTGAGCTTTGGGCAGGGGTCCAGGCCTTTCCAGAAAGCCTCCCTCCCTGGCATGCTGATAAACACTGCTGGCTCGGAGGACAGAGGTCTGCCTCACATTCTATTGTGCAGTTTGCGTCTTTCTCTTAAGAGTAAGAAACGGAGTTCTTCTTCCTCCTTCTCCTTTATTCCTTTTTTGTGTGAAAATGCTTTTTCTGGCAAACTCTGGTTTTGCAGTGAACTTCCAGAGTCTTTTAGGCTGAGCCATGGGAAGGTCACTGCCACAAAGGGCAAAATGGTAGATTCCCATAGCTAGTCAACAGCGTCAGATTGAGGAGGATGAAATGTGTACCTCAGGACAAGTGCGATCCAGCCTAAGCCTCCTCCCAGTACTCCCTCAGGCCTCGGGGGCTGCAGCTTTCCATGGGCCCCATTGTGTAGAACTACTCACACTCATACAGGGAGAAGCAAGGGCACACATTTTATAACTAATCATGAGAAACTGGAAATTAGTGAAATAATCTACCTACCAGTGGAGGAATACTTAGATTAGTTATGGAACCTTCATGCAGTAGAGCTGGGTAATCATAAAACAATAGACTGTATCTAGAGATGGTGAATAGAGAACTGGCCTACATCATACTGCTCAGTGGACTTATAGATGCATGTTACCTGTATCTAACCGTGTACGCACAGAAAATTCTAGAAGGATATACTACAAACTCACAGGTCATGAGAATGGGATTGGAATGAAGTGGGAGAATAGATATTTTGCTTTTTTAGTTTATACACATTTGTAAGATGTACTCTTTTTGCAATGAATAATGAATTTTATAATTTTAAAATTAGCAATTATGAGCAAGTAAGGAGCAAGTGATATATTAACATCACCGATCTTCCTATAATTTTGGCTTTCTATGTGGAAGTTCTTAAGGTATGAAGTTCTGAGGGGTTATTAGGCTGGTTGTCTCATCATTAGCCTAACGCCCCTTTTGACTTTTACGTGTGATGTGAATTACCACCTCTCTGCATCTGTGTTTCCATCAGTGGAAGAGTACCTTCTCACTGAAATATTATGGGAATAGTGGTAATTAGCTTAGTTCACCCTTATTTTGAGAAGTGTTACCGTGTTCTGTAAGGATCGACTTGGTGTGTTCAAGTGCCAGGTTTTCCAGTGCTCTAGTCTGTCGCCGTCATAGTTCTGGGCTCACTGCTTATTAGACAGAAAGGAAAACTATTCCTTATAAAAATGAACTATGAGAATGACATTTTATCTTTTTCTTCTTTAATTCATGATATTTGGTTTTTGTGAAGAAAGGAGAAATAATAAATACAATGTGAGGCCTTCATAATGTAAGCCCATTGATTTCATTTTACTCACATTTTCAATTAAACCTAGATCCCAGATTGCTTTCTTTCAGTTTTCTGAAAGAAAATGAAATTTTTGTTTATAATTTTATTTAATCTGGACTAAATATTTAGACTGTTGATTTATTTCTATACCTTTCATTTGATAATTTCATGTCATCTATTTTTGATGTAGATAATCTGATATCATAGTTCAAATGCCTTATAGTTCACATTAGTGAAACAGTGATACGCACAGTAGGGTAAACAGCACATTAATTCTCTTCCTGCTTGTACTTCAGTTCCAGAAGTTAAGTGTTCAGTGGGCTTTAGTCCTATTTATGCATTGATTCTAGTCCAGTTCTTTAGTCTAAAATTGAGACATGAGAGTTGGACACGCCTGTGAAAGCCCAGCCAGCGTGCAGTTTCACACATGTGTAATAATAACCTTCAATTAAGTTATAGTTTGTTAGTTAAATAAACAATTTGTTTAAAGTACAGTTTGACGATGATGATAATTTTAAAAGTTGGTAAAAAGCAATTTTGGCTGAAAAAGTTTTGTTAGGTCTTTGGCTAAGACCAAATGTTGTATCTCTATCAACTGAACATACATAGGTTAATTTATAGGCCCTGTGTTCTTCTTCCGTCGTCACCAATGAATACTCCTTGGCTGTGGGTGGTGGTGGTTAGGCAATGTCTGTTCAGATTTGTGAGACACCTCCCAGCAAATGCCTGAGCTTTTCTTTGAATATGAAGTGTAGAATAGCACACAAAACATTTTATCTTTCTGAGGGGAGGAGCTGAGCTGCATCCCCAGCCTTTTTTATTTTTTTATTTCTTTATGTTTTGGTACAGGAGATTGAACTCAGAGGTACTTAACAGCTAAGCCACATCCCCAGGCCTTTCTTGTATTTTATTTAGATATAGGATCTCACTGAGTTACTTAGGGCCTTGCTACGTTGCTGGGGCTGGCTTTGAACTTGCAATCCTCCTGCCTCAGCCTCCCAAGCTCCTGGGATTACAGGTGTGCACCACCATGCACATACCTTTTTTATTTTGAGAAAGGGTCTTGCTCAGATGCCCAGGCTGGCCTCAACCTTGTGATTCTCCTGCCTCAGTCTCCCAGGTAGCTGGGATTGTAGGTGTATGCCATCACTCTTAGCTTCCATTGGATCCTTTTTGTCATTCATGTGTCTTTTCCCTGGAGTGATGGGCTGCCCCAGACCTAAAGACAACACCCTGGAGTTATTAGCAGCATGTCTGCAGGAATGTGCACACACACAGTGGCCCTGATTTTCTGCACTCTGGGACCATGTTTTACCCTCAGTGGACCCTGCCTGTTAGCCTTGACCTACCAAAGTTAAGGAAGTTACCTTTACAGTGGTTTGCTTACCAAGTTTTTCTTCTTTGTCTTTCAGAGTTCTAACCTCTCCACCTCACTATTCCTCCCACTTGAAACATCCCTCCTCTATCATTTGAGGAACATAGAATAATTTTATAAGGACATTTTTGATACTCATGATAAAGCCCTGGTGATCTTTGTAAAATTAAATTTGTACATTTATCTTTTCCAAGCCCAGATACTTCCTTTCATCAGAAGGATTTCTGGCCTGGTGGTAGTGAGTTATACCCTAAAATATTGATATGGTAGATTTTATGGTCCTTGATTTGAGCAAGTCCAGAACTAGAAACCATATAATGCCATTGTGTGCAGATTGCTTTGAAGTTGCCTTCAGAACTAAATCTTCTGCATGTCTTTTTCTGCCCTGGATGGGTTTTCCCAAAGTTTAGGTCCCCCCCCGCCTTTTTTTAAACCTTCTTGGTTTCCCCTCCTCCTCTCCTTCAGCCACTACTTAAAATAATAAAGAATAATTAGCTTGATTTCAAATGCTTCAAGTTCACTGATGTTTTTGGAACTTGTGGATGACTAACCTGTTGACCACCAGCCCAAGTTTCCTTGGGGCACATCAGGAACAGGCAGGGCTTGTTTAGAGTCCCCACGGGCAAGTGGGTGAGTGATTCTCCATTTCTCTTCCTCAGCGCAATCGCGTCCATCCTGAGGGCCTGGCTTGACCAGTGTGCTGAAGACTTCCGGGAGCCCCCTCTTTTTCCTTGCTTACAGAAACTGCTGGATTATCTCAAACGGATGATGCCAGGCTCTGACCCAGAGAGAAGAGCACAAAATCTTCTTGAGCAGTTTCAGAAGCAAGATGTGGAAACTGACAGTGAGTACATGCTGACAGGCTGAGTGGGAAGCCCTGTGCCCCGAAGGACAAGCTGCTGGGAAGTTGGTGGGGGCATCCAGTTATTGAGGTGCTGTTACAGAGCCCTTAAGGTCTAGAACAAAAAAAAGGGGATTCTCAGTACTACCAGGTCTGGCTCCATCATTTCATAGATGAAACTGGCTCAGAGAAATTAATTTCCTAGGGTTTTCTCCCCCATTGCTAAGAAGAGAGTTTGCTTGATGATTCTTTGTCTTCCCTTGCCAGCGTGTGCCATGCTGAAACAGAATTCACTTTTATTATCTGCTTTTAAACTCTATCCTTCTATCCAGTGTAAACTGATCACAAACAACTACTACCCAGCAGGCAAGGGATTAAATCTAGTACCCTCCTGCCCACACAAAAGTGTTTCTCCTTCCACTTAGAAAGGGTGTTGCCCTAATGTGTCCCCTGACAGAGCAGATGACTGTCATTTAACATCTCTAATGGCTTCTTCAATGGAAGTTTCTGAGGGTGTTTATTCCTGTTTGAGGAATTAACCTCCCATTTTCAAGGGCAGAGGAAAGGCCAACTCTGCAGGTTATGGGGTACTTGGAACTATGGGGCTTTGAAGAAATTAAGAGATTGGAACAGGCTTCAAGGTGGTGTTTTATCCACCCCCTCCCACTCCAGTGCTGGGTGATGGTTGCTATGGTCACTGACCCACGTGGAGCTTCTGACAGGCAAATCCCTGGAGTAGAGCCCAGTTTCTTCAGTGAGGAAAAGGAAGTAGGTTCCCATCATAGGTGAGGGAAGCAGCTCCAGGGAAAATACAGTAACCTTAAATTCCACACAGTACCTGATGAAGTTTTTATGTTCGGGGACCAGGAGAGGGAATGCAGTTGCGTCATTAGAAGCCAGCTGCCAAAGGCTTTCCATCTCACATGACTTCATCTGCCTGGAATGCCCGAATACCAGGGGCTCCTCCAGCTGCAACCTAGCTCCCTTCTGGGCCTCCCCACCCGGCTTTGTGCTGGAGTGGAAAATGCTGTGTTGGAGCCCAGCCCCCCACCAGGGCTGCCCCTGGCTCCACGCCTAATTGGGAACCAGTGGGACCAGTCGTTCCTTGTCTCCAGCTCAGGGACTGGAAGACAGAGCTCATTTGGCAGGCCAAGGCGGAGGGAGGGAGACTGCCTGACTTCACAAGAGCTTTCAAGCAATACCCCAAAATGAATCTTGTTCTAAGTTTGGAAAATTTTAATCAAGAAAGCTCTAAACCTTGTTTATTAAGTATAGGGGTCATTACTGAAAAGCAGTTTTAGGAGCTTGGCTCCCTTAGGCTTAATTTCTCCGTTGTCATGCTGGCCAAAGCAGCAAGCATTCCTACATGTTTTTCAAAAGTAAAATTGTGTATCAAGTTTTTACTCACCTCTGGAAGACAGTGGGAAGCGGAAACAGTGTAGGATGGACTAGGTCCCAGAGAGAAAGGAACCACAAAATGGTATGTGTGAACATAGGGATGTTCTAGACACATGCCAGATTGCCGCAAATGTTTGTTGAATGATGAGAAAGAAGGTCCAGTCTCACACATACATTTCTTGGCTAAAATGGGCCAGTCTCTGCATTGCTTTACATATATTTGGACATATTTATATAGTAGTTGTCAAGAGGAATGAGATACCCTTTTTGAACCTTTGGTTGAGATCCCAAATTTCTTGTATCTCCACTGAATGAGAGAGTACTAGAGTTGTATGGAGGAAAAGTGACATATCGAGGTATCTTAGCTCATCTAGCTTGTATCTTGTTTGTGTCCCAGACTCTGGGGGTAGACAGTGATTCCTGCAACTTTTTCTAGTTATATTCCAACCCCATTCCCATCAGGACCTTCAACTCTGGAGTCAGGGGCCAATTTTTTTTTTTTAATTTTTTTAGTTGTTGATGGACCTTTACTTTATTTATTTATTATATGTGGTACTGAGACTCGAACCCGGTGCCTCACAAATGCTAGGGAAACTGTCTGCCACTGAGCCATAACCCCAGCTCCCCAGGGACCAATTCTTAAGCCACATTCCTGCCATTAGAATGGGCAGGTACCATATGGTACCCTCACAGGGAAAGGTGTAGGATCTACTCTCAGCATCCCTTCTCTCCTAGAAAAACTCAGAAAAAGCCGTACCAGCTTGATCCAAGATGTCTAAAATGGTCATTCATTGTACAAAAAAAAAAAAAAAGAGAGAGAGAGAAAAGGCTTAAAACATATATTCTGGGAGGAGGAGTAACAGAAGTAACACACTGATCTAAATTTCTAAATTTCTGTTAAGATATATCTAAATGTAGCTAGACCCCCCCCGGCTCCCCAACCCCCAACCCCCGCCAAAAAAAAAAAAAAAGCAGATTCAACAGAAAAGAGTGAGGAGCGTGAAGCAGAATGAGGCTGGGAAACAACCCAGGGACTGGGGAAAGGTTCCAGGGAAAGGAGACTAGGATGCAAGTCAAACTTCGTCCGGTTCCCATCTTCCCGAGGGAGACCTGTGTCCTATTCCAGGTCCTAGGCTCTTCAGTTTATTTGGAGCCCTGGGTAGTGATTTTCTCTCTTCTTCAGGTTGTACCCTATGTAATTTGCTAATTGATGGTCTTATCTATAAGGCTCAGGGGAATTTAGGGTAAGTCTGTTCTGTTTCATGCACACTTAGCTTTAGGTAGAAGCTGATAGCAACTCCTAATATTTTGAGAATACTAAATACTTTCAAGAATTCCTCAGGCATCAGGAGCATTTCTGACACCCAGCTGGGCCACCCTACTCCAAAGCCTGGTCTTCCTTCGTGCCCAGTCCTCCAGGCATCTAAGTGTCCTAGCAAGTAAGATTTGGTGTCAAACTTGCTGGATCAGTCCTGGAATTCATCAAGGAGTTTGTGGAACCTGAGATGAAAGTTCCCCCTGAATATAGGTCCAGCTTTGCTTCTCTAGACTTTATGTGACCTGGCCTAGGAATGGTTAGTCAACATGAGGCCTCTGAACTTGATCAAGAATCAGAACAAGCAGAGATCAGATCTCTATTTCTCTCAGATTTTTTGTGCTAACTCTTCTCTCCCTATGGATTTTCTGAAGGGCTAGCCCTCTTCTTCCTAAATGAAAGAAGTCCAGTTTGTGTAAGCAAAGTCACATCCATTACTGATTCCCCCCTGCCCCCATATGTGAACAGATGGGCTTCCCAACACCATCTCCTTCAGCTTGGAAGAGGAAGAGGAACTGGAGGGAGGAGGGTCAGCAGAATTCACGTGCTTCTCAGAAGATCTCGTGGCGGAGCAGCTGACCTACATGGATGCAGTACGTCTTCTCTGTGTGTCTCAGATGTGCTTCCACTTAAAACATGGGACAGTGACAGTACTGGTAGCCCAAAGAATCCTTAAGGATAAAGTAGTGGAAGACTTTGAATCTTTGGGAGGCTGTGCCTGTATGTGCAGAGTTAAAATGTGACTTGAATCAATCGTCTGAATAATTCAGGCCTGAGCTCTCCTTGCAATCCTGGGCGAGGGTGCGTTTTACTTGGAGCTCAAGTCACAGAGGGAAATAAGCATTCTAATCCTAATGAAACATAATCTACCTGATCCATGGGTATTGCTCTCCCTTTAGACTCATAAATATTTCAAGAGCTGAACTGTTTATTTGGAGGATTGTAAAGGGGTCAAAGTACAAGTTAGGATAAAATAAGTTCATTGAATCCACATGTGACTGTATCTGGCAGCTCATTTCCACGTGTGCTTCCTGTACTTTTGAAGCTTGAATATTTTTGCTACACATTTGCTGATGTCAGTCACATTTCACCACTCAGTGTTAGCTGGTAAATACCAGTTAAAGAAAAGGGGGCTATGAAGAATTATCACAACAGTTTCAGCTCTTCTGCACTTACTTTTGAGAAAATAACATAAATTGACAAGAAGTTTCCATTTAATGAACATGTAAATAAGGAATCAGAGGTAAATCAGATAGTCTATGTAAAGTAAATTCTAGTGTTCTCTCTCTTATGCAAACTTCTATACATCTGATATTGAATTTTTGTACAGATAAGAATCTGATTTGTTCAACAATTATTTTTGGTTTGTACAACTGATAGCAGGAAAAAATGGAAAACTTCCACATCATTGGTCATTACTTTAAGGAAAAGACCCGAAAACCACGCTTTCCATCTCTCTCTCTTCCTTTTACTGTGTGATGTTGAATGACTTTCTCTGTTACAATAGGGAAAATTCTTAGTTTCTTTATTTTAAAGAGCTTGAAACAGTAACATTAACAGATGTGGCACATGCTGTACTTCTGTGGATTACTTTTCAGGTTCAGTTGTTCAGTGAGCATCCATTTGTGTTATAGACAGTTCATGATCAGAGTGCCCAGGATACATTATGGTTAGGATTTTGAGGTTAAAATAACCTGAACCACCTTTTTTTTTTTTTTTGATCAGTAGCATAGATCTTTCTTGATTTTCCTTGCAAGACAGATGAAGTGAAAATGTTTTTGGCCATTTAAATTATCTTTTGGTCATTGTGTTCTATTTGCTCACTTGAGCAGATTTTAAAAGATCATGTAGACTTTTCTGACTCATTAATATATTAATTATTTACTTTTGTCTGTTGAAATGGACACCATGAGGCAAATCAAGTAGAAAAGGTTTCTTCTATTTGTCAGTCCAGAAATACCAGTTTACAGATGACCCAGGTGACATGCTTTGCCACATGAAATGCCTGTGCTGTCCTTAATGTCAATCCCTCTTTTGTTCCAGCAACTGTTCAAAAGAGTAGTGCCTCACCACTGCCTGGGCTGCATTTGGTCTCGAAGGGATAAGAAGGAAAACAAGCACTTGGCTCCTACAATTCGTGCTACCATCTCTCAGTTTAATACCCTCACCAAATGTGTTGTCAGCACCATCCTAGGGGGCAAAGAACTCAAAACCCAGCAGAGAGCCAAAATCATCGAGAAGTGGATTAACATTGCTCATGTAATTGTCTTTTTAAAAAGATTTCTTTGTTTGGTAGATACTGGAGACTTCCATCACTCTGTTAAAATGGTTTAGCCATGTTCCTGAAAGGCAGTCAGAAGACTATATGGTTAGGTTAATTGGGTTTTCATTGTTACTATGGCTGTTTCAAAGTAAGAAAATGTTTCTTCTTACCTTGGGGGCTTATTTATTTTCCCTCTTTAAAAGGTGAGTTGGTCCCCGACTTGCTTGTGTCTACACCTGGCTCCACGGTGCTGCTTCTCTGGGGCAAGACATTCTGTCTCCCTCTTCCTTTCTCTTTACTATAGCCTGAGCATCTGTGGGTCTCTGCCTGGCATCTGGTTGGTATAACCCTGGTCTCTGTTAAACAGGCCTGTCTTCATCCCAGTACCTGGAAGTGTGGCCTGCTCTGTAGATTTGAGTCTCTTTCCTGAAGGACTGAGAACTTCACACACAACTCACATTAGCTGGGGCCTACCTGAGACCTTTACAGCTTCAACCTCAAGTTGGAAGGGAGCAGAGTATTTCTAGGCCTGAACTGCATCCTGCTGAGTGTCAGAGTCCAAGCTCTTGGGTCAACTGCTTACGTGTTACGTGACCTTATCAGCCTCTTATGTTATGACTGAGAAAATGACTGTATTTAGTTGCCCATATACTTTGTAAGCTCCTAATGTGCATAAACTACAATATTATGTATTTTAGGGACATAACAGGATAGAACATAAGTGATTTAGTCCTGCGGGGGCCAGGATTTACTGGAATTAACCTCAGCCTAGGCACCAGAGGATTCAGCCATTTTAGAGCTCTAAAAGTGGAGGAGGAGAAATCTCTTCAGATTAGGCTGATGGAAGAAGGCTTCATGGATAAGGTGATATTTGAATTTAGCTTTGAATAATAGGATTTTTGGTATTCAAAGATTTTTATATTTTTCTAGACTGAAGAAATAGCATAAGCAAAAAGTGATTTTGAAAAATAATTTTTATATAGATAACCTGTAGTTTGCATTCTGGGCTCTATGGGTCCACCCTCAACCAAAACACACTTTGTTTTATATCCCATTAGATATAGTTTGCATTAAACCCCTGTCTGTCGGGCATAATGCCTAAATCTTTCACATTCTCTTCTGTTGTTCCTGATTAAAAAGCAAAGACATAATTGTACCAGAAACTTTGCCATGTTTTATTTAAGTCTTTAGGTGGTTTACTATTACAGACTTTTTAGTATATGAAAAAAGTGAACAAGAAACAACATAAGTTGTAAAAGTAACTTAAATTTCTCCTATTCTAAATTGAGCTTATTTCTCTACTCTACAACTACAAAAGAGGTTATTCTGATGGAATGTGATATTAACATGGAATTTCTTTTTCTTCTTTGAGTGAAAAGGCAATTTTTTTTTTTCCGTAAGTGCCACAGCATTTATAGTGCTCTACATGTCTCAAGTCATGGTTGTGGCCTATTTACCCACAGCCTTCAAGTACATAGAAAGTCTAGGGCAAGAAGTAGCTTCTATGTGTATGACACAGTATGGATCAAACAATGGCTTTTGGTCCAAGTTAAATATAAGTTGTGCATTCATATGATTATAAGAAATACAATTTGAATAGTTTGAATTATACTGCAAATCTCAGAGCATATGAAAAAAAAAAAGTCAAGATGCCTCACCTTTGATGATACAGTTTTCTAACACTGAATATGTTATGTCTCGAAATTGTGTAGCTTCACTTAATGAAATAATGAAACTCACAGGCAGTTTCCTGCCAAGATTTATTTTATTTTTCCTGCATTTGTCACAGTCAATTTCTACTGCAAAGTTGTTTGAAAAAAATGACAATAATTTTACATGCAGAAAATATTTCTGACCTAATCTGAGTATTGGCTTGGACTGGCCTTAATGCTACAGCTTTACTTCCACGTCTTATCTCCTGTAAATACCTCCTTTTCTAGAAATGGGACCAGATGCCTTTTCTGCTCCTTTAAGCTCTCCTTTAAACCTCTTTGGAAATAATGTATTCCATATGTTTATTATGATTTGCATGATATATCTGTGCCTGTGTTTCTTTATTTATTGCAAGTTTCCTGATTTTTAGAACGTAACTTTTGGGTTCTGAACCTTTGTTGAACTATGCTCTCATAGGATTCGTTTCCAGACTGCAATTTAGAGCTAGCTAGCTTATTTGCTTGCTTTCCTCTTTCTTTCTTTCTCTCTCTCTCTTTTTTTCTTTCTTTCTTTCAGGTGGGAGACTTAAAACAGGTGGACATGTTTATAAGACACATTAGCGTTTACTCTAAAGAAAATGTTTGAGGGCTTATGTGGCATGGTTTTCGAGAGCCAGATTTTGGCACAATAAATTAGAGAATGTGGTTCATCCTTCATAGTCAGGATGCACAGTCTTTCATGAATTGATCCTTAAAGAGATTTTCAGTGTGCCCAACCACCCTGGGACCTCTTGTCCCAGATGTTCTGCACAAAGCCAAACACACACGAAGTGCTCCATAGCAAATGGTGTGTGCCTCGCACTCCCACGTGCCTGTATCTGAAGCACCTCCTTTGACACAGGCATAGCCCACTCCCCGTGTCACCAGCATGCCCATGGCAACCAACTACAGGACCCTCTCCCAGGCTGTTCTGCTGTCCTTGCTGTTCATTCAGCAGGACTTGACTCTGAGGTCGCTGGCTGCTGGGGTTATAAGCTTGGTCCTCATGGCTGCTTAAGCACAGAGCCCTTCTCCTTACCGAGAAAATGACATCCAGAATGTTCCCTGTTCTTTTGCTGTTTTGTTTTAAAACATTGCCAAAATGAATCTCATTTTAAAAGCCCAAGTTATTTTGGAAGCACTGAAGTACCAAGGTGTTTCTGAAAATTTGAGACTGGGACAAGCCAATTTGAAACCAAATGAATGTGTATAAAAATATTCCCCCTTGGCTAAGAGCATAAAAGCCAAAGTTCAACTCGTGGTGAATTTTTATTGCCAAGTTATATACATCTCTCAGGACAAGGGTTGCTCATGAGATGTTTGATACCATCTGAACTCCTAATGGTTGCTGCCAGTTCACTCCATAGGTCCAAAGGCTACAATGGTGTTTCATATGTTTTCAGAGGATGTGTGTGCTTTCAGCAGAAGAAAAAGTGGCTTTCTCTAGCACAGTTCTGTAGACCCACCACCATTCGTGTTTTTACTGGGAAAGCTGGAAACTATAAAACTGTAACAACAACGCAAAAATATATTAAAGGGAGAAAAACAAGCATTCAGTGCCAAAATCTATAAAGTGTTTCGGTGACTGGGGTGGGAGGAAGGAGCCACTTTTTGATGTTCAGTATTTATACAGCTGCCTGTTTAGTGGTAAGAATTCATAGCAGCTGTGATACCTCTAAAACAGGAAACCACCAACTCACTGGAATATTGATATTTAAATGCTTTTATGTCTCCATCACTCCCCATACAGGAATGTAGAATCCTGAAGAATTTTTCCTCCTTGAGGGCCATCGTTTCGGCACTACAGTCTAATTCCATCTATCGGTTGAAGAAGACTTGGGCTGCTGTCCCAAAGTAAGTTCCCAAGGCTCTGCTCTTCTTTTCTTTGGCGTGATTAGTTGCTCCAGGAGTGCCATAAGCCTTCACCTTCCAAGCTCACAGGATATGAGGAGAGGTGCATATTTGAAATGCTGTGTGTTCCAGGCAGGGTGCATTTCACACATAATTATTAATGAGTGTTGAGGCAGGGCTGCTGCAGGAATCAAACTCATTCTCAAAGTGTGCCAAAGCCAAGATTATTGGCTTTGGGGCTGATTTGAAGGATGTGCTTATTATCTGGATTTTTTGGGATCAGGTTGTGGAGCGATGAAGTTACAGCAATTTGCCATGACTTCTGGTTAGTTTTTGCCCTCATTCTAAAGCCCTGAGCTATTCCTGGATGTGAGGGATAACGTGCAGTTAGAGCATTAATTCTTGATGTTTAGTAGGAAACTGTTTAGTCCACTTCTGCTCCAGCATATTACGAGCTATCCTAGCAATGTTAAAGAGGACTGTTGAAGTTCGCTGGGTACCTCATGGAAGTTATCAACTGGCCATGTTCTATGTTGTTTTTCTTCCCCATTTCTTTGTGCAACCTTTGAAACAATGGACAACATAATTCCCTTATTATTTCACTGTTACTATTTTCTACTTCCAGAACTTCACTATAGACCACAGGCCTTTATGTGAAGGAGGGAGGGTGGGGGTGGGCAGTTCTGGTCTCACCAGTGCAAATTTAGAGCCTGGGAGTTCTGTTTTGGGTACCAGCCAGATGAGCTACACCCAAGCCTTCCCAAGTTTGAACTGTCAGACTGTATCAGACAAGGAGTAAATGCTGTATAGCCTAGCAGGATAGTCAGTGTTGGTCAGGAGGAACAGCTGGTTCCTCAACCAGGGCTAACCTTGGAGAGTAGTAGATTTGTCCCAGAGTGGAAGGCCCAAGTCAGTTTCACCAGTTCACTCAGAGCTGATTAAGCCCTAGGGGACTGACACTATTCAAACTTGCAGAAGATCCTCATTGGTAAACCAGAGTTTCATAAATTTATGTTGGAAAGTAGTGCCAGAATACTCATGCTTACTGATAAGCTCATATTTTCATTCAGGGGATAGTCTACTTGGGAGAAGCTGGCATTATTTATAGTTCTTTGATGGATAAAAAGAGAAAAAGAAAATGGATGATCTTAATGCTTCACACTACAGAGCTGTAGAAGCTTCAGCAACTTGGACTCTAAAGCTAGTGTGTTGTTTGTATCACCATCAGCAGGAGAAAAATGGGCAGACAGGCAGGCATTTCCACGTCCAGTGGAGAGTTCTGGATTACCACTCTTCTGTTGGGTTCTCTCTCTCCTTCATTATTTTTAATAAAAGATGACTCTGTGTGAAAGACTGGTTGGTTGATTTTCCTCTGAATATATATCTTAGGAAAGGTATGGGCTGCGTGGAATCACTAGCTGGTAGTTCCTGGTGAAATATGATGAGAATCTGCAGCTTATGGTGTCCTCATCCTCACACCTCCCATCCCCTCTGCCTCCTCTCCTCACTGCCTGTCATCCAGCTGTGACATCAAAAATAAAGGGGCGCTTAGGTGTTAACATGCAGCCCTCTCTGTTTACAGTAAGAGGTAACTCTCTGCTTTCTGGTGGTTGATTAGTAGGACGCCGTGGAGAGTCACCTAGTCAGCCTAAGATTTATTCTATTGCAAATTTGAGGTTAAAACACAAGTAAAAACAATAGTGGGCTTGTATCTTAGTCTCTGTGGTGGCCACATGGGAAGGTCCATTCTTCCGGCTGACTTTTTAAACTGCTTTTCAAAAACAAACGAACAAAAACATCTTCAAAGCCAAATTCTGTTCAGCATGTCTGGTTTGTTTCCTGGTTGGAGGGTTGGTTGATGTGGTAGCAGGAATGCTAGAGTGTCAGGATTCCTTAGAGAAGACCCTTCCACATCCACTTGCATGCTGTCCCTTGCTGAATTCATGGGACAGGGTCCAGATTTCTTACTTGGTTATCACTTTGCCTATAGACCTTCATATTTTTAGCCTTCCATAGATAGGATATTTATTTCTGTTTATTTAGGGCCACATGCAATTCAGTTCTTAACTGTTTTCTCCAAAATATAAATACCTTTTAATAGCTTCCTCTATTATAAGAATAATATATTATACTTCTTGAAATACAAAAATGAGTTCTTAATAATGGCTTTTTATTTGCCATGAAATGGCAAATAAAAACGTTGCATATATATAAAGGTATGGCCCCTAATTATCCCTTGCCTTCAGAATCGTCCACTCAGTCACCCTGGCGGGGTGTGTGGAGATGAGCAGGAGGCCTGTGGAGGCGCATGCACAGGGCAGGAGGCCGAGGGCGTGCAGGTGCTTTGCTTGTGTTACCCGCTAACCTTCTCAGCTGCCTCCCGTGGGTGGGAGCATTCCCACTGCACAGATAAGAAGACCAGAGCTCAGCAAATTCAGCAACCTGTCCAGGATCACTCAGGACATAATGCCAGAGTTAAGATTTGAATCTACACCCCTTCCCCACCTGCAGAGCCCATCATGGTCCCCCCATTCTGCTCTGCGAGTAAAACTTCTGGCCTGTGATTCTGCAAATTCAGTTTGTGTCCCTTTAACTCCCAAGTTACTAGTGGAAACTTGGACAAACCTTTGGCCATGGCATCTTCTATCTAAAATGAGGGACCTGGCCAAGATCACATCTCAAGTGCCACTGGACTCACTGAAGGGAACATGTCTTAATTGAATAACCTGATGCCCCAGTTGAATAATCCTTTTTTATAATTCTAAATTCTTCATGGTTAAAAAATATTCCTCTCTTTATGCAGGTGGCCACATTCATCTTAAAATATAAAAGCCATCTCGCATGAAAAAAGTTACTGGCTTCATTACGTTCATATTACCCACTGATACTGAGATCAAAACAGTCTTCCATAGCTGTAGGTGCTGAGGACAGCTAGGCCAAAAGTGTTGGGCTTTTACTCTTTCTTCACTGTTAATATCTTCTTAATCCTTCCTCATAGGGACCGAATGCTGATGTTTGAAGAACTTTCAGATATCTTCTCAGACCATAATAACCATTTGACCAGCCGAGAACTACTGATGAAGGTGAGACTCACAGTGAGGGCTGGGTAGCACCATTGAAAGCTCTGGAATCCATCCAAGGGAAGAGGAGTTTGGGGCTCCTTGAGTTCTTTCAGTCCACTAAGAAAGTAGAATTTTTGTGTTCTATGCATAATCTAGGCAATTTGTGCCTGAGAAAATTCAAAGTCCAGTTGAGCTCTCTCCTTCTACCTCTTAGTGTCCCTAGATTAATTAAACTAGATTGTGAAACTTGAGTTCATATATATACCTCTTTAACAAGCTGCTCTGAGTTATCAAGTGCTGGTGATCAGGTGAGTCAGAGGCCCTGACTATTTCTTCTCAGTAAAACATCTCCTAGAATGACAAGAGGCCATGCCTGTAATTCTACATCCTTTATTTGGACCAAAGTTCACAGTCCCTCGTCAACAATATTTATTGAACACCAGTGAGTGGTGAATTCTACACAGCATGCTAGGCAGAGGTATACCTTGGCTCATTGTATTACTCCAGAAATGTGTTCAGTGTCTAACATTTGTGAAGTATTGAACCTGCCTCTAGAAATATGAAGATGACTAACATAGATCCTGTTTCCAGAAGTTCGCCTATAGTTGATAGCAGTTGACACTAAACAATAGTCAAATAATGACACATAACAGCTTGTGAATAATCATCAGAGCAGAACGAACTCAGGCCAGATACTATCTTCATAGCCCTTCTATGAGTAGATTTTATCATTCTCATTTTACAGATAGACAAGGCTTAGCCAGAGAATGTAGCGTGCCCTAAGGCACTCACCTGCTAGGTGGTAGAGCTGTGTTAGCCAGCTTTCTATCGCTATGACAAAATACCTGAGAAAATCATTTGTTTTGGTTTATGGTTTCAGAGGTTTCAGTCTGTGGTTGGTTGGCTTCATTGCTATAGGGTCCATGGTGAGGCAGAGCATCATGGTGGAGAGGGTGTAGTGGAAAAGAGCTGCTCATCCCTTGGTTGCTGGGAAGCAGAAAGGAAAAGAGGTGGGGCAGTCAGGGACAAGATAGAGTCCCTAAGGGTATGACCCCAAGAACCCACTTCTTTCAACTAGGCCCCACCTTCTACCATTTCCTCCATGTCCCAGTAGTCCATTCTGCTAAGAATCCTTCAATGGATTAATCCATTGATGAGGTTAGAGCCCTCATGGTATAATCATTTCCCAGAGCCCCACCTCTGAACATTGCTGCATTGGGAACAAAGTCCTCAATATATGAGCTTTGGGGCACATTCCAGATCCAGACTACAACCAGATAAAATGTGAATGCAAACTGGTAAAACTCTAAAAACCTGTGCATTTCTTACATAGGCATAAAGCTATTTCATCTGCCCCCTTGAGATCAGAGGACAATGTAGATCAGGTCTAGCTTCATGGAGGAGGTAAATCACTAATAGAGCAAATATTAATGAGCACTCATTATGTGCTAGGTATTGGAGATGCAACCTTATTGATCTCCAAATCTCTGGTCTTAAGAGGATTGCAGTCTCATGGAGAGGTAGGACGGAGACAATTATAAAATTATATCCTATGTCCTACTCTAGGGGGAATCCCTGAACTGGGCAATTAGAAGATATGATAATTGTCTGGATCTCTTTTTGTAAATTGAAGACCACAATGGTGATGGTTGTGTTGACCCCACAGAATTAGTTTGAAGATTGTTATAGTAAAATATATGAAAGCACTATGCAAATGTGTGCTATTTGTAATGTTTCCTAAGCAGTGTCCATATAAAACTAAAGTGTCCATAATAAGTGAAAGTGCATAAAGTATAAGCCACAAATTTGAGCTTAGGGAGGACACTGGTGTAGGAATGAAAGTCAGGTGGAGGTGGGGTTATTAAAAAAAAGCATTCAGTTGAAACTCTACAGATTCTCAAAGCTAACACTAATAGGTTAGTCATTCCTAGAAAGGCATATGTAAAAATTTTTATGATTCTTCTCCTGAGTACTACCCATTCTGTCTTGGTGTGGACTTTTGTTTTTCTGGAAATCTTCCTGGACACCCTTAGGTCTGGTTGTGTGCCCCCCACCAATGTGTTCTAGGAGAAGTCCATTATTCCTCTGTCCTGGCACTTATAACATGCTATATTAGAGGTGTCTGTGGACTTAAACTGTCTCCATACTGACCTGTAAGCTTCTTCCAGGCAGGGACTGGGTCTCTAATGCCCGATGCAGTGGCTGGCATATAGTATATGTTTGGAGCCATCGTTTGACTTCATGCATGGATGGTCTTGTCATTCACAGGACTGTAACAATGTGCCCACCTTTGGGCCTTCTTGGAGTAGATAACATGAGCAGGGCAGTTTATGCTGATGTCTGACCTTGCATTTGGACTACACGCCTAACATTCAACAATTGCTGAGATTGTATTACTCCCTGCTTTGTATCCCTCTGGATTTGCAGACTTTAAATGGAAACCCATCTGTCTGGAAGGAGATGGCTTAGTGGTCTCCCTATCCATAATACAAAGCTAGACTAACTGGAGCCACACATTCAAATCCCAATAGACCTGAGTTGTCCTTCCAAAGTAGATAAATTGGACACCGTGCAGCTCATTGCCTGGTGTCAGTCTCCTGGCTGAAACCTTAGAAGAATGCTTTATCTAGACATTAAAGATCCCATAAACCTTTCTTAAATGTAGAAGTTTACCTTAGTACTCTAAGTTAAATTTCTTACATATGGCTTGAATCCCAAAGAAATGAAAAACTTGGCTATGAATTTGTGTGGTCTGTGCATTATCATTAATAGTGGAATGCTGTGGGCAGGCTATCTATATGTGTATATGTAGGTTCCTTTCCTGTCTTCTTTGTTGATCATTCTTCATATGCAGTGTGTAATGCTGGGTGTAAATTTTCAACACCGTTATAAAATATGAAATCAAGGTACTTAGGTTCTCAAATGAGAAAAACTACTGGGCTCTGTTTCTGATAGGTTTCCTGGGCTTGTACTGATATATAGTTAGGTACTCTTAGTTGTAAATGACCTGTCTACTATTTCTGGGTAAATGTCATATGCCACTTCTGTAATATTATGACCCAGGCAACATAATAATTAGGAAAAAAAATTGTTTTCCTTTTAAATATTGGGGGGAAATGCTTCTATTTCTTCTCAAAGATTATCTCAAAGATTATATCCTTAGGATTTCTGAAATTTAGATAATTCCAAGCAGGTGAATCTTAGAGTCCACAGATTTCAAAACAACAGGAAAGCAGACTATCACCATATCTTCTTGTGATTCTTGTGATTCTCCCTAGTCAAATTAATATAAAAACTACTAGAAAGCCCCAGAAATTAGAGTCTGGTGAGATGTATGTTTAGTGAAGCTTCAAAACATGTTACCTTCAAAGCTGGAGCAGGAGGCTGTTAGAACTGTGAAGACCTGTCGTCAAATAAAAATCACCAGCGCTTCTGAACTTTAATTCAACCAACATTTATTGAAAGGGACCCAGTACCTTGTAGATGAGGTCCTCCCAGACCTATTAAAGAGGTCCCTCTGAGGCCCAGAACAATATGGCGAAAGCATTAGGCTCTGCTAAAGAGATAGAGAAAAGGTCAGAGTCAAAAGAGAACTTTGCACTAGACAAAAGGAGAGAGGACAGAGATGGAAAGAGGAGGAGACAAAGGAAAGGAGCGGGACTTTGGTGGAGGGAAAGGGAAGGATTTGGAATTCATCCACACACAGGTGGTGATTAACATCATGGGACTGGATCACATTTACAAGGATAGGAGTTTATTGAAAAGCAAGAAGATAACTTGGGCAGAAAGAAGAGTCACTTAAGACAGACTGAGCCTGAGCAGCAAGAGGCAGGAGGAAAAACCAGAGTGATGCCATCACAACAGTGCATGAAAAGTTTCAGGAAGGTTCAAAGGCGTTCTGAGTGCAGAGTAGGAGACTTGGGGCCAAGGAAGGAAAAAAAAAAACTAGAATCTTCTTGGATGTGGCAAATGAGTAGGTTTCTGTTCAACACTTCATTTGGAAGAACTGGCTTTAGTCAGTCTTTTTGAAAGTGCTGCAGCCAAGGATGGAATCTCACTCTCCTGAGATGTTGAAGGCGTGGAATCAACAAGGCCTTTAGTTCCCCATTTCAGCATTTCAGGTCTTTCTCCTACTAATGAGGAGGAAGGTGGTCCTAGTGCTCTTTAAGGTCTTTCTGACCTCTGTTGTTCTGTGATTCTTAGGAGCTTTTTAACTTTTCAGAAATCCTTAGTATGAAGTTTAATATAAGTGCAATAATTTCCTCTGCAGGACCAACACATTAGAAAGACAAGCACACTCGTGTTCGTGTCAGACAGCATGGATTTTTCATGCAAGCAAATTCTTTAAGAATTTGAGAGGACTCAGAGTCACTTAGCATAGGAAGCAGCACATACTAGGCTATCATATGCATCCCCAGGGGGGTCACTAAGTGGTAGCTCTTCTCATTATCATTTGTAATAGGGAAAACTGAAATAGGTAATGAGTCACAGTGGGTTCCATCCCTGCTGGTGTACCTGGGACCTCGGTTAAGACTGGTTAACGATAGACTATGTCTGTGCCTTACCACCATCAGCAAACTCCTGTTACTGGAAAAGAGCCCTCTTCTAGTTGTACAGTAGTGAAAGGTCACATGCTAAGGTAATATAATAAACCCAGGAAA
Organism: Geosciurus inauris; assembly: GCA_004024805.1. Lineage (NCBI taxonomy): Eukaryota > Metazoa > Chordata > Mammalia > Rodentia > Sciuridae > Geosciurus > Geosciurus inauris. The sequence goes on along the minus strand of PVHX01002619.1, from coordinate 64,677 downwards.
AACTGACTAAGGAGAAACTAATGTAGAGGTTGTACACTACTAAATTGTGAAATTTGCCTCCCATTCATGCAGTTTCTGGAAAACGAGAACTTAACAAGACCCTGAAACCACAGACCCGAAGCACTTTGTGTGTAGTCAGCAAATTCATGATTAATCATGTAGAAGAGTTTGTTGTTACAGTTGACAGGAGGAGAGCAAGGGTGGCTGTCTGTCCTCAGGTGCCCAGAGGAAGGATAGATGGGTAGCAGGTCCAAACCCAGGGGGCAACCTAGGAGTGTTGATTGGGGAAAGGGGGGCAGATATGTGAAGGTCTGGCTTTCATGAATTGGTGATGTGCCAGGATACTGGACTTCCTCAGAAAACTTCCAGTACAGCAGTTTCATTTAGCTAAGTAATACCACAGAATGAGTCCCTTTCCTTTCACAGAATGCTGGCACATCCAGTTCAGGCCAATGTCAAGAAATCACAAAATGTGCAGAGGAAGAGATCTTCATTTCATGACTGTAAGATCACTTTGAGTGAAATCTGGGATGTCTAAACATGTCTTCATTCCAGGAATTACCTGCTTTGTAGTGATGATCAATTTCAAAGCCAAATCAGACACTCTTCTTACAGAACAGGATAATCCGGGACCAACGGGCCTCATACAGAGACCACTCACTAGCAGCCAGCCAGGCATTTGCTTAACACAGCCCAACAGCCTGCTGGAGGGCTCTTTATTTGCACGCACTGAGACCTGTGCAGAGGATGCCAGATGCATTCCAGAAACTAGGTGCCCCTTCACTCTCTCTAGAGTGGCCTCCTCCGTCACTCCGCTCTCTGTGTGCCCTTTCTTAGGAAGGAACCTCCAAGTTTGCAAATCTGGACAGCAGTGTGAAAGAAAACCAGAAACGAACCCAGAGGCGGCTCCAGCTCCAGAAGGATATGGTATGTCCAGCTTTCTTCCTCCCCAGGATCCCACAGGAGATCGGTCTGTGGAGATGGCTGGGTGGCGGGGCTTGCGAGGCAATAGCATCTTTGAATCTGCAGGGCTTCCAGGCTTGATTTCATTTGTTCTTAGCAGCTCTGGGAGTTCTTTAGGAAAGATATTTTTATTCCCATTTGACCCAGTAGGAGATGAACACTGAGAGCTGCAAATCATGTTTTCTGGAATAGTTCTGTTCTGACAGTGAGGGCAGATCTGTGGCAGGTGCATCTGCCCCACCCACTCCTGCATCAAGGTGTTGGGCCAGCTTGGCCTAGAAGCCTCCTGGGCTTCTGCCTTCCCCAGCTTTTGGCAGATGGTGGCCAAGGAAGCGTTGTCTGCCAGCAAGAGGCTTTAGTCTTTGTACTCAGAGATGATTTCATTTCTTCCCAAATGCTATAGACATTACCTGCTCTTCTTATTAATCCCAGAGACTAACCAAACCTTCCAGTTTTTCTATACTCAGAGGAGTACCAAACCTCTCTTCTTAAAATTGAAAGATAGTTATTATCATTGTTCACTGTATTTTAAACTCCTAACTTTTAGCAGAGAGGTGGGGAACCAGAAATAGGAGATTAGAGACTGACAAAATAAATATTCTCAACCCTGCCTTGAAAGATTTTATCCTTCTTTGGAAAACTGGACATAAATCAAAAATATTTTGAATGCTAGGATTCTTCTGTAACATAAAGCCTATAAAACTCACAGTGTTTCAAACTTTCGTGGTGGTTCAAAGACAAGTTAAAAATAGCTGTTACCAAAGTGGGAGAAAAGATTATTTTAGTTCAGGGTAAGACCTTGTCCACATAATGAGAAGGACAAACTGCAGCTGACAGTGAGTTCCTGAAGGACAAAACCCTCCTTAGTGTGAACTGGCTGGGGAAATGGCCAGCCTTGTGCCAAGTAGCCTGGCCTTACCCTGGTTGAGGCTGTTCCTGCCAGAATTTCCACAAGTACCTTAGTGCCTTCAGGATGAGATGTTCCTGGAAGCCCCTTCTAATGTTCCCTGCAGAATGGTTAGTGCCTTGGTGGCCTTGTGAGCTGAACACAGATAAGCCTGCAGTCATGTACTGAAGCGCTTCTACCTTCATTTCCAGTGGGCAGTTTTGAAAAAATGAACTCTTTATTTTGGAATAATTGCAGATGTACATAAAAGTTGTAAGAATAATAACAGAACACCGTAAACTCTAAGGTTTCTGTAAGCCCTTCACCCAGTCTCTCCCACTGTTAGTCTCTTCTATAACCTGGCATGTCTGTCAGTCCTAAGAAGTTGACCCTGGTATCATACTGTTCACTAAAACTCAGACTTTGTTTGGATTTCACACCAGTTTTCTGCTAGTCCCAGGACCCATCCAGCACAGGACACTGTATGTAGTTGCCGTGTCCTCCCAGGCTCTTCTGGTCCATGATGGCTTCTCAGGCTTCTCTTGTTTATCATGACCTGGACAGTCCTGAGGGGTGCTATTCAGGCATCCTGTAAAATGTCCCACAGTCTGGGTTTTTCTTTGCTTCTCTGGTGATTAGACTAAGGTTATAGGTTTTTTTGAAGAATGACAAGAACAAGTGCCCTTCTTGTCACATCATATCAGGGTGCAAATGGTGTTATCTGTTGTCACACTGATGGTGCCACTGCTGATGTTGACCTTCATCACTTGGTTAGAGTTTGCTAGGCTTCCTTCTTTAAGCTTACTGCTTTTCCCTTTCTTACATTCTTTGAAAGTCAGTCATTGAGAGTAGCCTGAGGGGCCATTTTAACCCTGGCACCATATACTCTGTGGTGCACACTTATCCATTGTGCGGTGGTCCACTTTTTTACCAGTGGTGAGGCCACCACTGTCCAGGGTTTTTCCAAACCACCACAAGTGTCTACACACTCTGAAATGAACAGACAACCCACTTACCTGAGTTTAAGCAAAATATGAAACCCACTGTGAACACATTTGAATGTATGCCTGTGATTTCCTGGTTTTAAGGCTTGATTGTCTTGACTTGAAAGCTAAACTTCAGATCATGAAGTTCCTTTCCTATTTGTGAAGGGTTTTTAAATTTTTCTATCATGGAGGTTATCACTTATAGCTCAGAATTAGTCCTTGAATGGGTCCATGTCCTCTAGTGTGAAGGTCACTGACACCCTTAAACATTTCAATACCAATAAAGAGAGTTGTTGTCTGATTATTCCCAGGGTGTGATGCAGGGAACTGTACCCTACCTGGGCACCTTCCTGACTGATCTAACCATGCTGGACACTGCTCTCCAGGACTACATCGAGGTGAGCTCCATGCAGGTGTTCTGACTGAAGCTGTGGCTTTCTCCTTGGATTTCTAGAAGAGAAATTTGCTTCTGTTACTCTCTATTGAGAGCCTGTAATACATGTGGTATTCTGGGTGCTACAAGAAATACAAAGAACACTAGAAGAGAATACCAGCTGAGACTCAAAAGGTAGTGGAAGGAATGGTCTATCAAAGTAGGCAGCTGATTGATAGAAATAGAAAGTGTAACAAAATTGAAGTCAGTCTGATTAGTAACATGAGGCTGTGGTGAGAGGGCCTTGTTGAGAGATGGATTGGAGCAAGATCTGGATGTGGAGGCGGCCGCTGCAGTCAGAGCTGAAGGAACCGTGGGCCTTGACATAGGAGTAAGTCAGGAGGGAGGCAGCTTTGTGGATTTTCAAGTATAAACTGTCCCCTCCTTTCTGTATTTTGTACTGCCGCCTTTTCTGGGGTGTACACTTACACTCCCGCCCTCTCTTTCTTCTGGAACATGAAAAGAAGGGAAAGCCAGTCAAATAAGCCAACTTTGTTAGTAACTAATAAGACGAAAGGGGGAAACATTTGATATTTGAACCGATATTTAAGGCTTGCTTGTGTATTTAAGTGTATTCTGCCTTGTGGGATGTCATAACTTTGTTGTATCCTAACTAAAAAGACATCCTCTGCATGTTTGTCCTTAGTGTTGGGGACATGCCCATTTATTTTGTGTTTGCAGAGCTCTGGTCTCTTCCCACCCTCTGCCTTAGCTTATCTCAGGAAACACCCCTCAGTATTGGGGAATTTTGGGGAGTGACCAAAGATTGAGAAGTTAAATTGAGCCTACTGAGAACAGGAGTTGGCTGTGGGATGAAGAATTGAAACTTGACTTTTCATGATGCTGTGCACAAGTGACTTCCCTTTTGATAAACCATTGACAATTTGCTTTCCAGCATGAGTCAGTGACCATCTGTTTTTGTTGCCTTTGATCAAGGAAACAAGTGTAATGGAATATTTATTTACTCATGCTTTTGTCTTCACTGGTTCTGCAAATATATTTGGATTCTGATTTTTGATATTTCATCGTTACTATTTTATTTCAGACATTTTAAAAGAAAGCATAACCTGCTCATTAGAAATGAAAAGAAAGATTTGGTCTTTTCTTTCTTTTTTAAACTAGTGATTGAACCCAGGGCCTCATGTTTGCTATGCATGTGCTCTGCCACTGGGCTACAATCCCAGCCCTTTTGAAAAAAATTTGAGATGGGATCTTGCTAAGTTGCCCAGGCTGGCTTTGAACTTGTGATCCTTCTGCCTTGGCCTCCTGAATAGCTGAGATTGAAGGCATGCACCACTGTGCCCAACTAAAAGAATGTTTGGATGATTGATTGTATTCCTCCATAGTAGCCACAATGATAGGATCATTAATAATTAGGCTTTATCATTCCTTTCATCTATTTTAATGTGACCTGGAACAACATCAGGCTGTGTTTCAAAAGTAAAGATTGGTCACTTTTTTTTAAAAATTTTTTTCAGGGTGGACTGATAAACTTTGAGAAAAGGAGAAGGGTAAGTAGAGGTATTCATGGTGACTTTTCATTTTACTTTATCTGGGCATAAAAAAAATGAAAGAAGCAGAAACTTAAGGTTTTTTTCATAGAGGCAGAAAAAAAAAGAATGAACACTTATTGAACATTGATCATATACCACCGTGCTTGGCATGTTCCTATCCATTAGCCTCCAAGAGCCCTATGAGGTAGGTCTTGTTATCCTCAGTTCAAAGGTGAGGAAACCAGGACTCAAGGGACTACATTTTTTAATTTGTCAATTAAAAAATAAGCTCACCCTATTGAGAGGTTTCCTCAAAGTAAATGACATAGAAGAGTTAATAAAGAAGGTGACCTCCTGAGGGTCTGCTTGGGAGAGGAAAGGAAATATCCTTCACTGTTAGGTACAGGCAGTTATTCTTTTCCTTTCTTCTCAGCATAACAAGGCATATGCCACTCCAATTTGAATCTTTCTCTGGATAGAATAGTTCTGAAGTATGCTAAAAAAAGATAAGTCAGCTCTGGAGATTCGCTATGGTTTTTGTGTCAAACGTTATATTTAAGTAGATATTTAAATGATTTGAGGGAAAATGAGTGAGGAAAGGGACTTCACCCTGTGGTGCTCTCATTTATTTCTTTTGTTTTATTATATGTGCAAAATTGAAACCAGGATTGAGCCCAAGGGTGCTCTACCACTGAGCTACATCCTCAGCCCTTTTTATTTTTTATTTTGAGACAGGGTCTCATTAAGTTGCTGAGGCTGGCTTCGAACTTGCAATCCTCCTGCCTCAGCCTTCCGAGTCACTAGGATTACAGGCATGCACTACAGTGCCCTGCCCTCTAATGTTTTTTTACTCATTCATTTATTCTTTCATTCCACATTTATTGATTGTATGCCTAACATGAGGGTTTGGGGATCGCAGCAGAGAAAACCCAGAGCTCCCTACCCTCATAAAGTGTATAGTCCAAGATAGAGATAGGCAAATCAACAGGGAGTTATAATGCAGCCTGATAAAGGTTATGGGCAGAAGTAGTGGATCTTGAAGAAGCACACAGAGGGATGCCTGTCCTTGATCTGAAGGGTCCAAGAAACCTGCAGGAGGAAATGACATTGGAGTTAAAACCAAAGAGCATACGCAAGAGACCCAGGCTGGGTTCCTCCATAAGCAGATATTAACCTGGACACTGAAACTTTCTGTCCCTCAGAGAGTATACTTTATTCTCTAACATGATGATGAATATTCCTTGACAATATTGAGACCAAGAGCTGGGGTCATTGGATGGGAAGTTGGGACTCAGAGAACCTGCCAGTCCTTGGGTTACTTCTCATGTCCTATAATGATGTATTTGTTTTTAGAAAAACTGTTATGCCTTCCCAGTCATCCATCTGTATCCTTTAACTTCAAAATAAGCCTGGATGACAATCTTTTTTCCTTTAAGACTGAGACGTTAAACATTTGGAAAGTTTGAGTATAAAACCTAAAGCTAAAGCTTATACCCATCGCTGACTTCAAAAATAAACAGGGCTGGGATTGTTGCTCAGTGGTAGAGCACTTGCCTCGCATGCGTGAGGCACTGGGTTCGATCCTCAGCACCACATAAAAATAAATATATTGTGTGTCCATCTACAACTAAAAAAAATTTTTTTTAAATAAACAATTGAAACATCTAATGAAGTATAAATAATTTTGGACATAATTACATACTTGCTTCTCCTGTGAGCTTTAGAAGACTTAGTTAAATGATTTACTGGGATAGTAAAAACCTAAGGATTCAGGAAATCTAAACAGTCAACTTTATGAGACCTTGGACTGTTTAGACATTTAGCCCGTCCAGAACTTATTTAGTGAGGGTAGGTAAGAGTTGAAGAAGCTGGGGATGGGGAACAAATACTAGAGTTCAAATATTTATTTTCTTTTAAGAAATAGAAATAGAAAAATCTCACATATTTTACGAAGTACTTAAAACCTTAAAAGATAGCTTTTCTATAGCAAAGGTGAAAATGGAAAATAGAAAAAGGAAGCTATAGTGACTGGGTGGTGACTAGTTTGGTTGACCTTGGTGACTTGTTTATTTCATATGAATTAATTTTTCAAGGAGAAAAGAGGCCAGAAAATTAAAGCAGACAAAAACTTCAGAGATTCAGAGATTGATTATTTATTTTTTCTTTTCTCAGCACTGGGGATTGAACCCAGGGCCTTGGGCTTGCTAGGCAAGCCCTGTACCTCTGAGGTACACCCTACGCTCTAAGAGTTAGAACTTTAAATAGAGTTATTTTGATATTTTATTTCTAATGAAGAGGTATTTCAGAGTCTGATTAGATGGTTTTCTGCACGTATTATCCTAAGGTGTTACATTTTCATGTTTGAAAGATCTGCTTTGGTTGGCCTTACTGTTCACTTCTTTTTGATGTTTTGCCTGCTCTAGGAGTTTGAGGTGATTGCCCAGATAAAGCTCCTACAGTCTGCTTGCAATAGCTATTGCATGGCCCCCGACCAGAGGTTTATCCAGTGGTTCCAGAGGCAGCAGCTCTTAACTGAGGAGGAGAGGTAGGCCGGCCTGTGGTCTGCGGGGAAGCCAAGGTGTCAGCCTGAGGAATGCAGCCTCCCTTGCTTCCCTTGGTCATTTTTTCAACAACCATTTGGTGGCTGCAGCGGGGTCTGGGTCCTTGGTCTTCAAAGGAGCATGGCGTAGCAGGAAAAGCAGGCCTGACGCCATGGGAGGGCATGCCTTCAGAGTCTTGCCCTGCCACTTCCTTACCCTCGTGGCCTTGTACACTCTATTTTTCCTCATCTTCTGGATGCCCATCTATGAAATGTTCATTTTGAGGCTTAAGTGAGCCTATTTGGGGAGGTGTTGTTAGACTGTGGATTATCCCTGCTACTAGTAGCGCGGTCACCATGTTTGTCACAAGTGTGAACTGGGTTAGCTTTCAGGGAGCTTTCAGTCCAGGGGGACAGAGCGAGGCATGAACACTCGAAATCCAATGCGTAAGCACAGTTCTGCAGAATCTACCGCAGGAGCACGTCCCTTAGCCAAGGAGGGAGGAGGAGGGAAGATAAATGGGCATTGCCACATAGGCTGGGCTGGGAAGGGAGAAACCTCACCGGGAGGAGTGGAAAAGAAAAGAACTGAGCTAAGGCCTGGTGGCCAGCAGGCATGGCATCTGGAGGAGCGGTGATGACTCCGGTGTGGGCGGGGCACAGGCACAGGTTTCAAAATGGTGCTGGACAAGCATCCAAAGGTACATCACCTCTAGCGGTCGGGCTGTTGGCCCAGCGCAGGTTCCGACCTTTCCTGTAGTCTGATGGTTACACTACCTGTTTAGTGGTTGGGGGAAAAATAAAAACAAGAGAATAGTAATATGACATGGGACAGTTATTTGAAATTCAGATTTCAGGATCTATAAATAAAGTTTTGTTGGCACACAGCCCATTCATTTACATCTTATCTGTTGTTCCTGTCAGGCTTTACAGACGGTTGAGTAGCTAGCGCAGCAGAGACCATATGGACCACACGCCTAAAATACTTACTATCCGGTCTTTTCAGAAAAAGTTTGCTGATCCCTACTATAGACTGGGAAATTTCTTTGGAAGTTTATCGTAGGGGAGAGTGAATCTGACTGCAAAGTTAGTCTTTGCCAGTGAGGAGTTGAGATAGAGGAGTATTAGAACTAGTGGTGAGAGTGTTTAGATTTAAACTCAGGGCTGCCTGATTTGACAACCTAAGATCTGAAGGGGGCTGTGCGGTCAGGCCACCTTTTCCATCTGCTTTATAACCAAATACTTCTTCTAACTATAAGCTTTTGTGAGATAGACATTTCAAATCAGATATAAATTCCTCTTGTCCTATGGCCTGGCATACAGATATCTAAATCTGGAGTTTTTTTTGTTTTTGGTACTGGAGATTTAACTCAGGGGCACTTGACCACTGAGCCACATCCCCAGTCCTATTTTGTGTTTTATGTAGAGACAGGGTCTCACTGCTTAGCGCCTCGCCATTGCTTTGAACTCTGGAGTATTTTTAATTTGGGATGTTTTGGTGATTAAGAATTGTATTTAGCTGGGCACGGCAGCGCACACCCGTAATCCCAGCAGCTTGGGAGGCTGAGACAGGAGGATGGCAAGTTCCAAGCCAGCCTCAGCAACAGCAAGGTGCTAAGCAACTCAGTGAGACCCTGTCTCTAAATAAAATACAAAATAGGGCTGGGGATGTGGCTCAGTGGTTGAGTACTCCTGAGTTCAATCCCCAGTACCAAAAAAAACAAAAATTGTATTCATATGTATACATCTTTGTAGATAATGTAATTGCCTATGTTTAATTACTGAAGTAGATATTTTATAAAAATCTCTTTCATTTCCTGGAGATAAAAGCAAGTCCTGTGTGCATGTATACAAATACACAAAGTAATTAGAAGGAGGTGGCAGATAAGAAACAGGAGGAAAGTAATGGAGGAAGACTTTTCCCCTGGCCTAGCAGTGGAAAAGGAATGATCAGGAAATAGTGGAGTTAGCTTTTAATGCTGCCACATGTACAGTCCTGGTATGTGAAGCTTGCAGAACCAAATGGCCTGAATCCAGGTGCCAGTAGGTGGGATGAGGGTACAAGTCTCACAGTGTAAATTTTAAAAATCTGGCCAGTAAGTAAATACCCTCTGCCGTTCAGAGCCTTCCTTTAAAGTAAAAACAATAAATCATGTGAATTTAAACCTGCTCTTCAGTTCTCCAACTTCAACCTCATCAGTGCCCCTCTCTTCCTCAGCTATGCCCTGTCCTGTGAGATTGAAGCAGCCGCTGAGGCCAGCACCACTTCTCCCAAGCCTCGGAAGAGCATGGTGAAGAGACTCAGCCTGTGAGTACCACCCAGCGCCCAGGGAAGATCTCAGCAGAGTTGGGGAGAGGAAATGTGTCCAGCCAGGTCTCCATGAGCCAGGGCAGAAGTGAAGGACACTCAAATAGTTCATCTTTCTGTCCTGAGCTCAGAACATCTGTTAGATCCATTCATTCCTCTCTGCTCCTTCCTCTGGTATGAACCTCCATCATCTCCTGTGTAGACCACCCTGGTAACATCTTTGTTGTCTCAGGGCTGTGCCCTGGCTCTGACATTGCATTCTCCACTAATAGCCTGGTGGTCTTTTGAACAATAGATTATGTTGCTTCCTTGCATAGAAACCTCTGAAGGTATTTTGAAATAAACCTAAACTCCTAATCCTGCCTTTTAAGCTCTGTTACCTTGTTTTTATCTTTGATGCTGATGTCTGAGGATTTTTTTCAGATCCATTCATAATTTTTCATGAATCTAGCAGTGAGATTTCGCTTCCACAGTAGTTTAATCTTTCTACTAAGTTTTTAATTTATGTTTTTCAGTTAGAAACAAAATTTTTCCAAATTATTCTCTTGTTCTTTTGTCAGTGGCTTACTCTAAACTCTTGTTTTTATTTTCTTCTCTTTATGTCCTTAATATTTTAAATCATACTTATTTTATAGCTTGGTCTATGGTAGATATGCAAACATTTGTTGAATAAATGAGTAAATTACAAGTTTATTTCTGACAGTTCTCATATCTAAAGTTTTCAGGAGTCTAAACCTGTTGTTTGAGCCAGGCATGGTGGCACATGCCTGTACTCCCAGTGGCTTGGGAGCCAGGAGGATTGTGAGTTCAAAGCCAGCCTCAGCAACTTAGCGAGGCCCTAAGCAACTTAGTGAGGCCCTAAGCAACTTAGTTAGACTGCGTCTCAAAATAAATAAATAAGGGCTGGGGATGTGACTCAATGCTTAAGCACCCCTGGGTTCAATCCCTAGTACCAAAAAATAAAAACAAGCCTGTTGCTTGTTATACTTGTTGATTTTCTCTTTGAGTGGATTATTTTCTTATATATATTTTTGTAATTTTGTATTGTGAGCTCATTTTTATCAGGGAATTCTCTATAGCTTTGTTGTAGGTATATCCCTCAAAAAAATTTTCTTTTCTTTTTCCTTCTTTCCCCTCCTTTCCTCTCCATCCCCCCCCCCATACCTCTTCTTTCATTTCTTTTCCTTTCCTTTAATTCTCCCAGGGGTGTTTGGCCTGAGAGTTCCTAACTTCTAGATGACATAGATAGCAAATCAGTGTGAGGTATGGGCCAGGCTTACACAAGATCTCAAGGGAGACATTTTTCCTTCCATCCAAGACAGACAGGCTTCTCTATTATCTTCCTGTATCAGCTGGAAGATATTTTTCTAGCCATTCTCTTGTTACTAAGAGTACAGACTTTTGAGGACCCTGGCTTTGTATAAGGGGTTTAGGTTTTAACTCCCCACCTTTTATAAAGAGAAGCTCTCATCTCTGAGTCCTCTGTGTTAAAACCCATGATCAGTGCATGCTATATGCATATATGGCAAATCACACTGAACTCTATTAATATGTATAATTAATATGCATTAATACATTTTTTAAAAATATGCCACTATTTTGCCAAGATTCATGCCTCTCACTTAGCAGAGCAGCTGGAGAAGTAGCTCACATGCTTCCAGTTTTCAGTTCCTTTTCATTTATGTCCTGTAGGGATTTCCCTTACTATCTTGCAAGCTCAACTGAAAGGAGTTTTAAACACTATTTCATAGGGAAGGGGTTTGGGTTATTGTAGGTCACCAGATTGTTGGAAGCTGAAGTCTTCCTCCTTGGTTTCTTACCCAAAGCATGACAACCTTCTTCAGTATCATGAATTTCATTTTAGGGTAGGGGGCCATAGGGTATGTTGGTGACATTTTGATCCTGCTAAAGTGGTCCAGAGACTGTTAGAAGACGGAGGGCCATTGACCTAGAGATACCCCAGTTTAGTCAGCTAAGTAATCTATGTGTACTTTGAAGCTGTAAATAACTTACTGGGACAGAATGTTTACTGTTGGTCCTTAGAAACCTATTTATAGCCAACATTTTCCTAAAATACTAATGACTTGTCAAGATTACAAGATTGAGAAAACATCAAGAACTTAACACAAAATATTTGCTTCATCATGGATTCCAGATTTGTAATGGCCCAAATGCTTGGCATCTTGTTTTTTTCAGCCTGTTTCTGGGGTCTGACATCATCACCAGTAGCACTCCCACCAAGGAGCAGCCCAAGTCCACGGCCAGTGGGAGCTCTGGTGAAAGCATGGACTCTGTCAGCGTGTCATCCTGCGAGTCAAACCACTCCGAGGCCGAAGAGGGCTCCATGACTCCCATGGACACACCCGACGAGCCTCAGAAGAAGGTACACGCTTAGTCTCCCTTTCTTTATTCCTGCTGCAGGCTCCTGACGGGATGTCTGCTTGCAAGTTCATCACTCTACAATATTTTGAATGTCAAATTTTTGAGAGTGTCAAGCAGAGTTCAATCTAGAACCCATTCCTTATAGAAATAGGTATAAAAGCAGTAAGAAAGTTGCTTTCTTCATTTGGCCTTTGAGTTCTTATTCCAAAACCACATCTAAAGGTACCAGAGGGTTGTGACCTGTAACATAAACTGTGCTTGTTCAGGAGAAGCAGGATTGCTTAGATGGAGTGCAAAAGCCAGGGACAGAGATGTGTCAACTTGGTGGTGCCATAGCTTGCCTTAGCCAAGTTTTTACCACAATAATATTGCATAACAAACCACTCTAAAACTCAGTGACTTGAGACAGCCACCATTTATTCTTTCAAATACATCTCAGGGGTTGGCTGATGTGTGTCAGGCTTGGCCCTAGGCCACAGTTTGGTCCACGTCTGCTTCGCCTCCTGCCCCTCTGTGGACTAATAGGGGCATATGCTCCTATTAGCTAAGAGCACGAGGAAGAGGGCGAGTCCAGCCCTGCAAGCACACAGAAGCCTTTACTTGGTTTATGTCTACCCACGTTACCTTGGCAGAGGCAATCCCGTGGACAGGTCTCACAGGGCAACATGTTCCCTATGACAAAGGGTGGCAAAGAGCATGGATGCAGGGTGCAGGGCAGAGGGAGGAGGTGGTGATGACCATTCACGTGGGCAGTGAGGAGAAGTGGTCAAGAAATTCTCGTGAGAGTTTCCGATTTCCCTGGTTGCATAAGTACATGGAAAGGACACGCGCTCTTGCACATCTGCTTCAGTCTGCTGGGCAAGGAGCTTGCATCAGGGATTGGCTTTGCCCTGACTGGAACTTACACCATTTGGTGGGGATTTTTGGCCATCAAACTTGCTGTGTGGGGACCTCTGGCCTCTTGGCTTGAGTTTGGGCTGAGGTGGCAGAGTGTTGGTTAGGGTTCCGTCACTTCACTTGTGTCTGGCTGCTCTGTGAAGCCACCTGAGTGTCTCTCCATGTAGTGTCATTGGTAGTAATGGTGAAAGTGACTTTGTCCAGCAGCAGCAGTAGCATGCTCGGAGTCATAGAAAGAGATACTCCAATACTGCCCTAGTTGGATTCTCCCCTTTCTGCTTTGAGTCCAAGAGATTCCGTCCTTTAGGCTCCCAGTGTTGAAGGAAGATCTCTGCTGATGTCTGTGGATTGTCCATCCTCTTGGGAGTCACGTCTCCTAAACCAATAGTGTGACCATTCTCCATGGCCTGACTGACATATGGTGGTGGATTTGTCCAAATCTAGAATGAAGTCTCATTTGCTTTTTGATGGGTTAAAGCCTGAAGCTCTCAGGCTTCATAACTGATGATGGATGGTGTAGGAAAGGGGCTTCTGGGGCATTGCCCACGTCTGTGAGGGCTTCCTTTCTGCCTGGAAGGGAGAAGGAATAACTTTCACACCTGGAGGTACAAAGCAAGCATGTTGAAGTGCAGACCATTCATTCCTTTTGAAACCATGCAGTAGCCCAGAGTGCTGTGGTCGCACCTCCTGTTCTTTCTTTTGTCTCATCCCTGGCCATCCTGTCTCTCTGATTTCTTGTACAAGTCATGGCTTCATTTACTTTGGACGAACTTTCCTCAGAGTTGGGAGTTTCTGTGCATTTCAAGAGGGATGCTTGCCTTGGGTGCAAGGAGTTCCTGGGATGCAGTTCTGGCATGTCACTGGGAAAGGCCCTTGGTTCTCTGCTCAGTGCGTAGCTGGGCCTGGGTGACTTCCACAGTCCTTGCTGCTGTGTGATCCTGTGAGGATACCTCCACCAGCAGCCCTCAACACTGCCGCCCTTCCTTTTCCGCAGGCTGGCTGTGAGGTGGCTCTCTAAAAACGAAGTGTAACTAGCGCTTCTCTGGCTTGGTTCTCCTGATCTGATTTCCGAACACTTAGTTTTACACTTGTATCTCACCACTTCAGTTCTCAGGAAGAATCTAGGGGTTCATTAGGTGGAATTGTTCATCATTAGAACTACTATCACCCAGGCATTCTGAATGCTTTTCCTTAATTATAACTTAGAATCATGGAAAATCTAACAAAGAAAAAAGTTTGCATGGAGTAAAATGAAGGTGAAAAAATGGAACCAGTAGCTGGAAAGTGGACTTTTCTTGGCTAAAACATCTGCAAGAAAAGTTATGGTGTTAAAATTCTCCACCCTCATCCCTTACATCGATTCACTTGGGAATATAAACAAAAATCCCCAAAAAATATCTAATGAAATCACATTATGGTAGAGCTATAGTAAGACTCCCTACCAGAACTGTCGTATCAGCTTCCTGGCTGTCGTTAAACACACCATGCAGTAGTTTTATGTGTAGTTATGCCACAGGAAGGAGAAACCCCCCAGGAAATGTGACAAAGTAGACTTCATTTTCCTCAGAAGCCAGAGTATCAGAAAAGCTAAAATTCTGTACTCCCTTTCCACGGAAGGGCACACAAGGATGGAAGAAATTACTCTTGTTTTCTAAATGGTTTTTAGAATATTTTATAAGATTGATATGGCATAATTTAGCTTCACTAATTCTAAGAAATTATAATTTTCTACAATAAGAACTGATCTCTAAAATGTTTGACCTTAATGATTTTTGCAGGGGGAATACCTCCTATTGAATTTTAAGCTTCCTCTTTATTTGCATGTCTTTAGTATGTCACTGATTTTGCCTGTATGATAAACAGATGGCTGATCAGAAAAGCACATTAACTGTAGCACCCCATTCCCTCACTGCCCTTGACTTAGAACATGAAAATATACAGGGCTGGCTCTAGCAGCCAGTGTGGAAAGTGGCAGAGCTGCTCAAAGGCTGTGTCCTCCTGGGCAAGTCATTTTATTTATTTGAATCTTATTCTCCTCATCTTTATAATGCTCTGCTTTTTGTTCACAAGATAAGTTGCGAGATCTAAATGAGGTAAGATGTGAAAGCTCATCACCACCTCACAGGGCAGAACGTAGCAAGGCATGTTGGGTTAATGTGGGGACGTTCACCTCCAGAGCAGACTGAGCCCTGGCCATGTGGACACGACAGTGGCAGTCATGGAACTGGGTGCTTGTGGTGGTCCTACGGTCATCTAGCTGGGTGAACCTGGAGCCAGTGTTCTCTCTGTGTCTCAGGCTCCTCGGCCTTAGAAAGGGAATGGGGCCAGGTGACCTCCAAGGGCTTTCCCAACAGGGATGTCCCACCCAGAGCTTTGTAATCTGTGGTCCTCATCCTAGAATATCTAACAACACAGACATTTCCTCCTGCAACAAAATCCAGTTATGAAGTGGAATCAGATTAGAATGATCTCCATGGCCACGTTGAGAACTTTGGGGGCTCAAGGCCATAAGACGGCATAAACTGTTGGTAGGGCTTTCCACCAGCCCTTTACGCCTCCTTCCTTCCGGAGCCCATATCGCCTCTGGTTTCTGGTATCTGCTGCCATCTGCTGGTTAGCTTCCATAAGAACAGCTAAAAACTAGAGAGTGAGACAACACCTGGATACAGTGATTAGGTCACACTGAGTTGCAGATAAACACTTGCCATGGGGGTGGGAGGTGCTCACACCAAGGACAAGTTGCTGTGGAGAAAATATTTGAAACTGATTGCTGTCTATCGTTACTTCTGCTTTGAAAATTGCAAAGTACACTGTTGGCCAGGTTCTAATAGTTTCCTTCTGGGATGTGTTTGCTCTTCCAGCTCTCTGAGTCCTCCTCCTCCTGTTCCTCCATCCACTCCATGGATACAAATTCCTCAGGGATGTCATCCTTAATCAACCCCCTCTCCTCCCCTCCATCGTGCAACAACAACCCTAAAATCCACAAGCGCTCCGTCTCCGTGACATCCATTACCTCCACAGTGCTGCCTCCTGTTTACAACCAACAGAACGAAGACACCTGCATAATCCGCATCAGTATAGAGGACAACAATGGCAACATGTACAAGAGCATCATGGTAAGGAGACAGGGTTCCCACCTGGGCTGTCCCCCCAGAGGACACCCCTAAATGAGTGTGATACTCCCACATCTGTACATTCACACAGGAGGATTGTGTTCAAATGCCAACTTCTCCCTGGGAGTAGATTAGTGGCATATTTCCATAAAATACGTCTACCAACGGTGCACATAAAATATAATTTTTACATCTAAAAATTATTCACCCAGTTCATTGTCATCCTTTTCAAAATTTTCAGTTTGGGTGACTGTATGGATGTAGGCCAGGGAAGATTCCCTGGCCTCACACCTTCTTGGAAGTCTTCTTGCACCAGGATTTATAACTGAGTCAACATGCATTCTTAGTCACGTGTTTCCTGGTGAAAATTTTTTTTCCTTTAGTCATTGGGATCAAACCTAGTTACTAAAGTGGATGATCAAGCTGGAGATAGTTTTGAGTTTCTTACAAAAACTGCATTTTCCTTAGCATAGTTTCAAAAATGCTTTTAATAATGGCCATCTTTCTGGAATACACACGAGCTTCCCGTGGTGGGTGTGTGAAGACTAGTATGTTATTACAAGAACAGACTCCTTGCTGTATAGGACCTATCATGTACTGAGAGTCAGATACTCCTTTGCAGCAGAATCCCAAAGCTGATTCCACACCTCCCTCCCCCCTCGCCTGTGTGATGGCCCGGTGAGCGCGTAGAAGCTGCAGTCTGCATGTGACACTGTGGTGTGGAGGCGCTATCCTTCGACATTCCGGAGAACAGCTTCACTAACACATTCCTCAAATCAACAAAGTAGTTACTGAACATTTGCTGTGTACTGGTCATGGGATCAGGCTTTGAGGATAGGGACAAGAATGAGACATTTCTATCTTTAAGGAAGTTATCATAAGAAGAAGAGATCATAAAGCATTATTCACAATATACTAAATGCCCTACCAGAGGCCAGACTAGATTGGACAGGGTCTTGTGGCCCACAGGATGGAGTTTGTGTTCATCCTACAGGTAGTAGGCTCTTATTGAAGGCTTTTCAGTAGCCATTGGACTTGTTCATCAGGAAGCAGCTGGCCTTGGAGAGACTAAGGCGGGCAGCGGGGTAGGAGGTGAGATGGGGTTGAATGACAGTCATGTGGCAGAGATGGTAGGGAAGGCTTCTTAGGAGATGTTGTTGTAGCTTCTGGTTACTCTGGGGGATGAGGGAGGAGCGGATGAGAGGCTGTCCAGGCAGCTTGGCGTAGTTGGGGACTCTGTTAGGTGAGATGTAGGCCACTGGAGGAGCAGGCTTAGGAGGGCATCTGATTCAGAGGCACCAGGAGGACATCTTGATGGCATTGTCTAATGGACAGCCAGAGACGGGTGGTCGAAGGCCGGTGCTGAGATCAATACTGGGAGGGGTCTAGACACCAGGGTGGACACCATCATGTGGGAGTGAGCGAGGTAGGTGAGGGAGGGGCTGATAAAGGAGCACCAGCGGGACAGAGAACCTCCGGAAGGGCAGGTTCTCTGTGTCAGGTTGTATTTTCAGCATGGCCTACTCACATGGCTTCTCTTACTTGTGCCACCAGAGAGAAGTCATTTCCCCCATCTAACTCCACAGTATCTGAATCAGCACAGATTTGTACACCCAGGAGTTACACTGTGGGACATGCCCATGAGCATGTGCACTGCCCTGTCTGGGGAGATCTGTGGGTGGCTGAGATCTTTTAACCCCTTTGGCCAAGAATTAACTTGCTGGTGGGCTGAGTGTGGGGAGATGATCTCCAGATTGCTCTTCTTAGCACAGGTGCAGCCTTTGGGAGAACCACACCTTCTACCACCCCTGCCTATGGCTCTTTATGTCACACAAGGTGGTGCCACTCATTTTCATAAGCCCTGCACCTGCCTCTTGGGCCCATTCTGGAGAGGTGGTGAGACATTGCCACTCCAGGGGTCTCCTCCTCACGGTTAGCCTGCAGAGACTCTTCGCTCCGTGGGAATTCCCTTTGTGAATGTATTATACTTGACCGAAGGATAGAAATAATTTAATGCAGGTTTGGCTTAGAATAGCAAGTCTCAAACTTTTTAGGTTCTAAAGTCCCAGGACCCCTTTAGAACCTAAAAAATGATTAAATATTCCAAAGAGCTTTAGGCTAATACAGGTTGTATCTATTGATACTTACCATTTTAAATGTTAGAATAGAAATTTTTAAAATATTTTAATTCATTTAAAATAACAACAGTAAACACATTTCACATTCATGCAAATTACATTTTTAATGAAAAATATCTATTTTTCCAAAAATGGTTGAGTGAAAGAGTAATTTGTTTTACTTACAATCTTCCTCCAGAACATTTGCTGAGATATACTATTTGGTTTGTAGTATATGATAAAAATCCAGCTACACAGGTATGGATTTAGAACGGGGAGGAGGAATATTTTAATGCTTTTTCAGCATTAAGTATTGTAGAAATGCCTCTTCATGGGTCAAGAGTTAATAAACTTACTAATTTTTATTGTTTTATCAAGGACATTCATAAGTAAAACTGGCTTTCTTTGTTTTGGGTTTTTTGCTCTGAGTATGTGGTGTTGTGACTGTGGGTCTGCTCAGGAAGCTGTCCACTGGCCTGTGCTAAGGTGCCCACAGTTTCACCCCTGCCGTTGCTTTATAATAACAATACAAATTGTCAACACACGTGAAAAGACAAACAATATCTTAGTATTATTATGAAAATGATTTCACGAATCCCCTCCAAGACCTCAGGGACTCTGGGGGCCATATAGTCCCCATTGAGAACTGCTGGCCTGGTACAGAAGGTGTGAGAACAGTTTAACACTCACATCTCAGTGACCATGGAGAAGTGTCTTCTACCACCATGTCCAGCACTCTCTGAGTGACATGTCTTCTCCATTAGGTCAACTGTAGAGTCATTTGCCCGAGATTCTTCAGTAGGGAATGCGGTGTGCATGGTTTCGGGAATGCACGGAACTGATGCCCAGGTCTCACTCATTACTGCCCCGTTCAGTACAGTGGCCACAGCCGTGTGTGGCGGCTGAGCATTCGAAATGGGCTCAGTCTAGACTGAGATGAGCTGCGAGTATAAAATACATACCAGGGTTTGAAGACTTGGTACGAAAAAAAAATTACAATGTCTTGTTAATAATTTTTCTGTTGATTTTTATATTGACAATAACAGTTGAGATGCTTTGGGTTAAATAAAATATATTAAAATTGATTTTGTGGGCTAGGGTTGTAGTTCAGTGGTAGAATGCTTGCCTAGTGCATGTGAGGCCCTGGGTTCAATCCCTAGTGCTACAGAAACAATTTTTTAAAATTTTATTTTTCAAAAAAGTTTTAGATGTTTCTGCTAAACATTTTAAATATCACATATCTGTCATCAGTGCTAATTCAATGTAACAGCATAGAGCCACATCACTGAGCTATTAGTTACTGTAACCATTAGTTCCCCTCATTAGCTTCTAGGTACAAAGGACTAAAAACCCAAGGACAGCCTTCAGCCCCTTCCTCATTTTGTGGCCTGGCTTTATCCTTGAACAGGAAACTGGAGCCTAACTAACATTCACCCCCAGGTGGTGTCCTTTCTCCTTAAACTTCATGCTGCTAGTCGGGCTTGACCCAGTTTGGAAAGAATTTCCTTCAGACTATTGAAAAACTATTTTCCTCATTTAGAATTTCCTGTGCACCTATTTTCCTCTTGCAAATGGATATGCCAGACTTTTTGGTAATAGACAAGTGAACAAGGTCTTTATTGCTTACAAGGACCCCATTGTGATGCATGTTGTTTATTGAATCACAAACACCAGCTGCTGCCCTGAGCAGAGGGAGGCATCCAGGCGCTGCCATCCTGAGGTCACACTGGCAGAGTGTCTTGGAGGGGATTGGACTGTGTGTGTGTGTGTGTTTCTCTGTAGTCCTCTTACCTTCTGGTGAGAACAGTTTTTTGTTTTAAGCAAGAATAATCTGAGTTTTCATTACTCCTTTCACATTTAAAGAAATCACTTAAGGTATGGAACATAAGTTCAGCCCTCCAGTGTGGCCCTGCAGTGGTTGGCTGGTGGGCAGAGATGAAGAGAAGTCAGACTTGTGCTTTTAAAACACTTAGAAGCTGATTTTTATTGAAACATACTTTACATATAATTACACACACAGATCTTAAGCGTTCAGTTCTTTGAGTGTTAATAACAATATATGTTTGCATAACTACTACTCTAAATCTAAATAGAGAACGTTTCCATCCCCCCAAAATTCCTTGTGCCACTTCCAACCCGTCCTCCTTAAACCTTCAGGCTGGTTTTCTAATAACCCAGACCATGGGATTTTTTGTTTGTTTTGTTTTTGGAAGAATTGGGTTCCAGTAACATGTCATCTTCTGTGCCTGGCTTCCGAGGTTCACCCACTTGCTTTCATTCCTCTTGGTAAATATGTGGGAGTGGGATTACACAGGGTCACTTGTGCTTTCTGGAATGGTCAATGGGCAGCTCTGTAGCCATTTCTATCCCACTTGTTGGAACTGGTCCCATAGCAGCAGCTCAACACACGAGGGTCCTCTTGGTCCAGCACTGACGAGCTTTACGTTTTTCATGCCCCCTCATGGGTATATTCTTTCATTGGAACTTGACCAGCGAGGGGGCAACAGGCAGTGCAGGTGTCCTGCCTGTTTTAATGTTCTTATGCACTGTTCCCATGCCGCTAGTCCCTTCTTCCCAGAGAGGTGGGCACAGCACAAGACAGCAAGAATCCAAGTGTCAGGAGAACTCTCCCAGGAAGCACAAAGCTACTTTACAAAAATTCGTTGTCTTTGCAGTTGACAAGCCAAGATAAAACCCCTGCTGTGATCCAGAGAGCAATGCTGAAGCACAATCTGGACTCGGACCCAGCAGAGGAATATGAGCTGGTGCAGGTCATCTCGGAGGACAAAGGTGGGCACGTGCTTCTCGCCACAGCGTATCCATGTTGCTCCCCCGTTGGTGAAGGCAGAAGGGGATTTTTTTTTTTTTTTTTAAATTGGAACCTCGTGGTGTTTCTTCATTGCACAGGGGTGAACAGCAGGTGAACATCATGCTGTCATCCCACTTGGAGACTTGAACATCTCAAGCCGCTTTTCCCAATTCCTGCCCCCAACTCTTGTTTATCCTGCACTTTTCCTGAGAATTCCTCAGGCCCATTCTTTGTAGGTTTCTTAGGAGCCTTTTTCTAGGGAAGAGTCTGTCTATGGGTTCAGGTGGGGAATAGGTGGGTCTTTCCAGATGGCCACACACCTCCTTTACCCAGTAAGGTGTTTCTTGGTGGTGTGTGAACCTGAAAGTTAGCAGCCCATGTACGAATTTCTCATTATTTCAGATAATCACCTTTGCTGATTTGAGTTGAGATGGTTTCATGAGAGGAGGAGACAGGCTGGTTAATAACTCCTCTGTTATAGCATGGGGAGTGACTCAGCCAGAACAAGTCTCTTTCAGTATAGAGCAAGGGTGTGTATCGTCACCTGAGGCCAGCTCTGTCTGCTGACATGGCCAGCACTGCTGCTGTGTCTTAATGGACAGCTCTATTCACCCGCAAGGAGGGCCCTCCCCAGAAAGGAAGAGCAGAATTGTATAAGTTGGGGGTGTGCAGAGGGAACAGCCGTTCACACCATTTTGACCAGCAAATCACCCAGGGCTCTCTCTTGGGCTCTGAAGAGAAGGGCTGAAACCAAAATAGTGCCTTTTCCAAGAGATGAAAAGCAACAGCCTCTGAGAAACTCCTTTGGCTACCTCTTGGAGGTTTTATCAGTCCTTCAGTTGAGCCTCAGTTTTGGAGACAAAACTTCCTCAGTTATAACTTTTCAGTGCAGTTGCAGTTAAGATTCTAGGCCCAAAAGTGCTCTCTGGAATGTTACCATGTGGCCCTTGATGCCTGGTGAGAGCAGTAGCTCTGAAGACCCAGGCACAGGCTATAATCAGTTGAATGGAGACAATACCCTTCTGATTCCTCGTGGTCACAGGCGATGCTGAAGATTACAGAAAACAATGTCCCTGAAAATGTTCTGAGGACATGCTAAGTGAAACGGAACAGAAGAATAGCATGCAGACCCAGGAATGTGTGGGCAGGAGCCCAGGGACACTTTGAGGAGGTTTTCTTTATGGCACATCTGTGCACATAATGTACCAGAGTCACTTGGCACCTGATGGCATTAGTCTTGCTGTGGGGTCTCAGCTGGAGAGTTTTCTTGTGGCTCCTTCACTCCTGTTCCATAATAAGGTGCTTCTGTGGGTCACCTCCCCCACCCCACTGCCATAAAGGTAAATGGCACATTTGCCTTTTTTATCATCTGTTTGAAGTTTTTTTTTTTTTTTTTAATAGAAACCTGTTATTCCTGAGTGCTAACTACTATAAATTATCTCTTAAAAATAAAAATGAAAATAACTTTGCTTTGATAATTTCATGTTACACTCAGAGCAATCCTTGTTCAGAAATTGCAGATAACTAGTTGAGATTTCCAGAAGTCAGAAATAGTTTAGATGTGAGCAGATGGACACTGCCTCATATGGACGCTCTTTATGAAAATGCAGACTCTGGATAAAGCAGTGACTCAAGTAAAATACATAGCTGGGTCGACTTGGGATTACTTTAAAAAAATATTTCAGTATTCCAAGTGAAGCGTTTTGGAAAATGCTATAGATTTTGTGTTTGTTCCCCTGTCATTGGGTTCCCTTAGTCTGAGAAAATCTGCATTCCTGTTTGGAAAATGGACTGTGGGAAGAAGGAAGCCTGAGTTCTCGCTCCAGTCCTGCTGCCCCCTAGCTGTGGTCCTGGGAATCACAATTTCTCTTGGTGTCTGCTTCCTGCTGTGCTTTAGTCTAGCTTTAACATTCTGCACTTAAACATTAAATTCATGGCAGGGGGTATCTTAAACCTTTGTTGCTCTTAGTTTTTTGAAAGGGGATTGAGATGTTGTTGGGACAAATTTTGTGGGTGGTAGTCACATTCCGAGGACTAAGGGCCCTCATCCCTGTCTTACGTCTGGGCAAGATTTACACCTGCCCCTGCCATGCCTATTGTGGTGCCACGTAAGCTGACTGCCTTCACTTTCCTAATCTTTTTCAGAACTTGTGATCCCAGACTCAGCAAATGTCTTCTACGCCATGAACAGCCAAGTGAACTTTGACTTCATTTTACGCAAAAAGAACCCCATAGAAGAACAGGTGAAACTGCGAAGCCGGACGAGCCTGACATTGCCCAGGACAGCTAAACGGGGCTGCTGGAGCAACAGACACAGCAAAATCACCCTCTGAAAGGGGCACACGGGGCCCTGCGCTTGCCACGGGCAGGGCGGGGCTGACGAAGGCTGTGGTGATTGCAATGACCATCCAGTGTTAGAGGACCATTGGTGACGTCAGCAGATATTTATTGAGCACTTAAGGTGTGCAGAGCACCATGTGTGGACATTGGACATGAATTGACATGAGAAGGATGGACGAGTCACTGATTTTCTTCGAGACTGAGATATAAAATTATCCACATATGTAAATATATATATATGCACATATATTCAGTATGTATGTGTGTATATATATGTAGATATATAAGAGGGACTTTATGGGGTATTCTGGACTATGGAAAACAAATTTGCACAACGACCTGAGAAGCTGAGGTCGCTTTTACAGGGAAATAGAAGAAACCGAGAACCGAATCTCCTGCCTTCTGAGTTACTAGAGTCAACCCTAGGAATGCAGATTGTCCTTTGTGCCAGTATTACCTGAAGTCTGGGCTTTATTTTGGTAAAGGGCAAGGATTTCTTTCTCTATCAAGTGCCATCAGATAAAACAGTTGCAGGGGCCGGAACTGCCACAGGCTGAATGAAATGCCACTTTGGGAAGGGTTTGGATGAGTCAGTGGCCTCCTACCTCTGCCTGCATCTGCCACTTTCTGCTCCCCAGGAGGGCAAGGAGGGACTCCAGAGGCCCCTGTGCCCCACTGGTCGCCATGCTAACACCTCTAGAGTCAACATGAGCCCGGTTCAATTTCTGGAAACCCTGTTGTGTTTGTTTTCTCTCCTAAAGAATGTATCACAGTCATTGTTGCACAAACAGCCATGTTCTTCAGTAACTTATCAGCCAGGAAAGAAAGCGCAAAAGAATGGTGACCTGTTTGGACCCTTACCTGTCTTGGAATGCCACTACTTCCTTGCCTTTTCCAATTGCCTTTTGCATGTAAAAGTGTCTGGAGTCCTTTGCCATCTGGATCCTAGTACCTCTATATTATGTGCAATTTGTTCCTCAGGTGTAGACATTTCTACTGCAATTGACTTCATTTAATCATTTTGAACCTGTGAAAGATTTCTGAACAGCGATTGCCCTGTTAATAGCCCCTTGAAGATGATCCCTGCTGATAACAGCATCTATTTTGCTTATTAACTTTTATAGCATTCCTGTGCCTAGTCATGGGGAAAGAAATGGGACTGCATATATTATCTCAGTCCTTTCTCAAAGAGGTATATTTGTCCAGATGGAATCGATAACATTGTTTTTTCAGGCCCCATACTGGCTAGAACAGTGTCACATTAAAGTGACATTTTTGTCTCTAGTAACACCATCATGGTCTCCCTTCCAAATCTGAGCTATACTGGGGTTTGAACTAAAAAGCCATATGTGGGAAGTTGACATGTGTAAGAAGCACTTTCAGATTGTCTTTTTTAAGAAAAAAATTTCCCAAAATATCAGTTTTTATTCCAAAAATAAAAAGAACCCAGAATATGATGTGCAGATTGTAACATGGAGCTTTTTAAAAATTTCTAATCCTGTTACGGCTCCCAAAGGTTGTGTGGGATTGATGTTATGTAAATAGACATGAATTCTGCAAGAAACACCAGAACAAGTTCAGAGATTTGTGGTGATAGACCAAAGAATGAGCCAGAAAGTCCTCAGATGTCTTTGGTCTTTCTCAGAGATTGGACTGTGCATTGTAAAGATCAACTGGGTTTCAACTAGTTGAAAAAGCACTTTCTTCTGTTTGTGAACTTCGTTCAATTTATGCTTCTGTGCATGGAGAAGAGGGGATCAGGGTTGCTGCCATCGTGGAGTCTGAAGTAAATGTAGCCCCAGCCTGGTGTGAAGGTCAAAAAGAAAATGTGGAACCACTGGCCTGGTCTAGGGTATGGCTACCAAGATATACATGTTGTGCCCATGTGCTTGCCCTGTGTGTTTATACTGTACATGTAGAGCCTAGATTTATATACTGCAATGTAAAAAAAAAGTATATATATATATACATATATATATTTACCTTTTTTAAAAGATAATGGAAATTCCAAAGTAGATAAAACATAGCCTCATTTATTTAATGCCACTTTAACTGTCTTAGTTTGCTTCCTGGTGGACAGCCGGGCAATGCTTTCAGCTGCTCGCATGCTTGTCTCTCTGCATCTCCATCATCTGTTTACCTTTTGGTTAAACCAATAAACTGTTTTGGGACTTGGTTGGCATATGCTGCCAGATCCAAAGGGATTGTATCTGGAGTGTTAATCAGGTGGGTTCTGGGTTTCAGATAAGTCAGTAAGCCTTTTGGAAGCCCACTCTGGGTCAACTGGAGAGCTGAGGGAAAGCCAGGGGCAGTTAGAGGGGGTCCTCCCAACCAGCATGTGTCATGAGCATTTGGGGGCAAGAATGATGTCCTTAGGAAACTTCTTTCAGAGAGGGTGCTTTGGCAGATTGCTATTCTTAGGAGTCACTTAGTGGGGACCTCTTTTATAAAATCCAACTTGGAGTAAAGATCTGAGGTAGCATTTTGTGTTCCTTCTGACAACCTTTCCCAGATCAGCAATGGCTACTGTCTAGATAATCTTGAAATCTCCCACAGTGCTCCAAAAGCCAGGAAGACCTCTAGAGGGAGGAAAGTTCTTCCCAAAGGGCGTACAGTCTGAGTCCAGCTCTGATCGACAGACACACAATATGGTAATCTACCACATTGTTTCCAAGTGTTTCTCAAAATTATTATTTTCCAGTGGAGTACTAAATGGACCCAAGTTACCATATTTTGGGGACCCTTAACAGATTTTAGGAAGAGCCCAAGTAAGTTTGTTTTTTTTAATAGGAAGTTGATAATATGGGGTGGAGCAGGAAAGGGATTTCTATCTCTGGCAGTAGATGACTTTTTTTCAAGATCATTCTAGAAAACCAATTCCCTAGTTTTGTTCTTATCTAGTAACTGGGCTTGGTGACTTTTTGCCTGAGTGATGCTGTCTTTAGATTACTTCTTTGGAACATTTTCACATTTCTCATGCCACACAGGCATTCAGGAAGCCTACAGTGTGCTATGTGCCCTGACTCTAGTGGCACTGAGACATTGCTTGACACCGAATCTTTTTCTACAGATGCCTAAAATTCCACTATGAAAAGTTATTTGCTCTGTGTTTTTCGTTGCCTTTCCCCCTGGAATCTCTCCTAGAAGGAAATACCTCAGGGAGGGATGTACTGGGCTAGGCTGGACAAGATGGAATCAGGCGACCAAGAAAACTCAGTAACTTAAACCAAGTTTTATTGTTTCCATCTATATGACAATCTAATGCAAATCACGCAAGTCTTTTCTAGTGGCTTTCCTCTAATGGTGGCCCAGGGATCCAGCCAGCTTTCATCTTGCAACTTGACCATCTTAGTTTTATCCTTGTATCATAGTGATGGTAAAAAAAGAATATGAACTTAAAAGTGTTCTGACTGCCTTAGATCAAAATGATGCATGTCTTCTCCGGTCAGTCCATCAGCCAGCCTGCGGGCCCTAGTCCACATGCAGGGGAGGTGGGAGATGTGGGCCACCTGGAGGAGCTGCTGAGCACCGCACTGTCTCTTCCACAGAGGGGTCATCTATCAGAAACAGTGTTTGAAAGATGGCAGTGAGGGCTTGAGATGGGGCGCCGCAGAGCAAGGAGAGTTGAAGAACGGAGGAGATAACGTCAGAGCGATTTTGTCTACAAGCCTGGTGGTAAGAGCCAGTCAGATTTAGGTATTTTAGATTCTGAATTTGGAAACAAGTTTTGGGTCTGGTTTCTCAACATCTCCACCAAGGAGCCTGTGTCAAAGCAATTCATTCATTCAACAGTTTGAGGAATCCAACGTATGTAACACTCCGGTAAGGGTTCAAAGGAGCCTTAAGTCATGTCGTCAGTACCCACGTGACGTATATGGAGCTGAGGTCCAGAACATTGACATTGCCCAGAGTTAGGGCAGGATGTCTGCATTGTCAAAACCCACTCTAAGCTTGTCACACTGGGCTGGGCACTGAATAGAAGAGGCTTTCTGACAGTCGCTCCCCCAACAGTCTCATGGAGCTGGATGGAATTCCAGGCTTCCTTGGCCCCATCCCCAGTCATGTGAGTTCATACAACTGACAGTTGTTAGATGGGTGTTTGGATGGTTCTTAAACTCTCTAGAGAACATTGACTGCAGGCCAAAGCACTGCTGCCTGTTACTCTAAGCACTATTTCCATCACACAATTGAGAAATCCATTAAGATTAGGGTTACTGAGTTAGCTTCCCAGCCGGCATCTGAATTCATTTCTGAGCCATGGACTTGGCTGTCCCATGGCGTTTGGTGCAGGTGGAGAGCTGGGAAAATCACCAGCTGAATGAAGAGTTTCCAGAGGAGCAGTAGATGTGCCTGAAGCTCTAGTGCAGCCAAGAGACCCAGCTCTAGGACCTCCGCCCAGCTGCTGTCAACAGGTGATCACAGAAGGACTTCCTAGGACTCATTTCATCCCCCCACCATTTACCACGAAAGCTCTGTGTGCTATCCAGGTCCAGAATGAAAGGGGTGCCAGGGCTTCAAAGTTAAACAGGACAAAAAGCAGTGAGTGAGATTCAAAATGTTTCTGAATTGCTCCTGCCATTAAAAAAGAAAAAGAAATCAAGGAACCCATTTTGAAATGGAAGAAGCATTCCAAATGAGATGAGCGCTTTCTCCGACATCTCGTTTGGATCCTCATGTATGTGATAACTAGCAGCCAAATCTCCTGCAAAATGTCATTTGAGAATGTGCAGAATAATAATATATTTCATAGGTGGGAAGTACATAGTGGTTGGAGCTACGAGCTCAAGTGTGTGTGTGTATGTGTGAGAGAGAGAGGGAGGGGGGATTGCGATCAAAACATAGCTATTAAAAAAACAAAACTATCCACCAGAAACTTTGAGGTGGCTGCAGTTTGGTGTGGTAGGATCTGACTGCCTAGGGGTTCAGTCCACAGACAACTGACTTAGGCAAGTTATGTTACTTAGCTATTTCCTTATCTGAAAAGCTATTAATAATAGCTCCTACCCTTGAGGTTCATATAGTATTAAATGACAGTGCCCATAGACAAAGCAATTTTCACTTTGGCTCACCATGCAAGATGCTGTTGTTCCTGCGAATGTGCTGGCTTCCAGGAAGCTGTGTCCTCAAGCCCCTGGCCCCCCTGCCTGAGTGAGCAGCCAAGCCATCTAGATGAGATGTGAAAGTCTTGGAGGTGGGGCTTCAGTGTGTGGAACAGCAACCTGGGAAAATCTAAGCCTGCTGCTGCTTTGAGGAAAGACTGACTCATGGAATTGGAGAATGTCCAGAGCTGCGGCAGCTTGCTTCACAGCTATGTCCAGAGAGGCTTGCAGAGAGGCATGTGGGTCCAGAGCCTTCACAGAATGGACAGGCTTTGAGAGGGAGGCTGACGGGAGGAGGGCCTGAACTGGTGCATCTGGGAGCTCCCATCTGTGTCATGCCTAGAGCTAGTGGTGACTCCTATCAGGGATACACTTTCTAGGATGCCCTTTGCAGTCAGGGAGGGGTATTTTTAGCAGAAGTGGTGCTTCTGGGTCCTTCCTCTGTCAGTCCAGTCCCCCACATCTTTCCTGGAGGAAGGAGCTCTAGACTCCAAAGCCCCCATCCAGGGTGGCTCAGACACAAGTTGTAAAGTCCAGCAGCCATGGGCATGGGGTAGTGGACACCCACCATTCCTTTGTGGATGGTTCACCTCAACCCCACCTAAATCCATCCCACTGTTGTGAGTTTAAAAAGTATATAAAATAGTCACTTTAAGGACTAAGCTGTCACTACTTCCTTTTAAGTCTCCCTCCTACCACTACTTTCCCCTTTCGTTCTTATTTTTTGGCCTGCATGCCAACATCAAGAGCTCCAGCGACTGGCCTGAATTTCTCTCTTATCCCCTTGACCTTGAACTTCTCTCCTGGACTCAACTCTAGGCAGCAGAACTTTGCTGTGTGTGTGCTGCTCTGGAAGCTGCCTCTTCCTCCTCCCATCAGATTCTCCAAGGGCGTGCGCCACCCTGTCCCCTTGCACTTTGCGTGGTTTCTTCCTCTGTCCCCAGTCTTTACCATTCATACTGATGTTTCACAATGGCACTTACAACCCTTCAGCTCACACCATCGACGCTGGGACCACTCAGCTCCCGTTTGGTGGTCTCCGTCAAACTTTGAAGTCCCTCTTGGGAAGGGACACTTTGTCACTGATTCTTTTCTAAGTTTTTCTGCAGAACAGAGAAGGAGGACTGCCCACTGCACCCTGCAAATCAAGTTTTCCCAAGAGCAAGAATCTGGTTGCCCCTAGAAAGGGGGAGGCCCAGAGGAGCCCTCTGGATCCATGAGGCCTCCAAAGCAGGTGCTCTGCAGGCCCCAGTGCAGCTCAGATGTGGTGATTTCATTAAAATGCCCGTTATCAAGGAAGCCAAGCAGAAGAAACTACAGGAAGGGGCATAAAAATAAACTCAGCAAATTAAAAAAAAGAAACCAATCCACAGAGATGATTCTTTTTTATTTTCCATCCCTTTACAGGGTAGATGAGAGGATGGCTTTGGGTGGGGAGCAGCACAGCTGGTGGGGCAGGAACAACCCAAGCAAAGATCACCTCTAACTTTTTAACCCATCTGTGAGAGGAAGCACAAGAGAAAAAAGTAAATTCAAAGAGCACAGGTGGCCATTTTCCTGGCCAGCAACAAATTTTAACAAGGTGTCCATCCACGCCTTGCCCTGGATCCCATTCACTGTCTGGATTCTGTTAATAAATTCTTCCTGAATGCTCATCCGGAGTCCTCTTGTTCTGTGCTTGTCATAAGAGGAGATGCCATTTTCTGGGTAACCTTCTGTAACATAATGTACTAACACCACGGCCGTCACTTCTCTCCTCCAAGTGGGCAATGGAAAGCCCAGCCTGACTTCCCGTGCTTGCCTCAGCCACCCTGCACTGGCAGCTTGCAGGGGACCCTCACACCCCTCTCTTCCTGCCTCTCCCTCTGCCACACTGATCAGAACATGTCTGGGGGCAGCAGGTTCTTGCTTAAGTAATAAACCTCATATGAGCATACCGATGACGTCTAAGGCTGCCCTCTCCTAATGTCTGGACCCGTCACCCACAGCGTGCTATTTTCCCTCAAATCACCAGCCTCGTCTTAACTCTACCTTGCCATTTTTTAACTTCTTGGTGAATTTGTCTGTCACAGAGGCCACTTCCATACCATTCCTTTTCCCTGCGTTTTGTTGGACAGAATGTCTCAGAAGCACATTGCCGAAGGCCTCCTGGGAAGCCACCTTCATGTTGCCATCACTGGTTGGAGGAATTCCTTCCCTAGTTTGTATTCAAATGGGAATGTTTCTTCTTAGGTACCAACATTTTCCTAGAAAACTCTGCATTTTCTGTTGGGAAAGCATCCCCCAGAAACAACAGCCTCTGTAATTAGGATCAAAGAGCCCACACAGAGAAGGGAGCTGACTGACCTCTCTGTCCCCCTGTCGTCTGGCTTGCTGCCATCCGTCACTAATCCCCACACATCCCTAACTTCTATCTTATTAAATCTCCTGTCACCCTCAGAGAGTTCTTTTCACAGTCCTGCCTTTGCTGTGCCTAGAAAGCACCCCATCCCCATGCCCACCCCACCCCATGCCCACTCCACCTCCTCCCCCTTCTGAACTTCCTTTCGTCCTTCAAAAGCAATGCAAATCTCACCACCTAGCAGAGCGACCCTGGCAGAACTCAGCAGAACCAGGTTCCCTGCAGGGTCTCAGTGCCCAGCACAGGCCTGAAAAAAGACAAGGCTCACACATGGTTTTTGAGATTGTAGGGAAGCTGGATTTGAACTCCAAGGACTCACTGAAGCTAACATGGATTCTCCTTTGCTGTTTGTTTTTGTTTTTGCTTTTTTGTCCCAGGAAAAAGTTCCTTGGCCTATATAAGCATCTCAGTAGCTTTGTGATTGAATGGGCCGCCTGTTAGGACACTGGTACAAGAGGGGCACTTCCCTCAACACCCTCCATAAGGGACTTCTGTTTCTCTATGCCCTAGAATTCTCTTCAGTGTACACACCAGAACCCACCAGCCCACGACAACACGGGAGGCCAGTAGCCACCTTTTCTCAGTTGCCATGGGGATCACACCGCAGCAGTGGTCCTTGGCCTCTGTTGTCCATGGTCTAGTGCAGGCCCAGTGCTCCCAGCAGTGTTTGAGGAACCAGTGAACGATTATAACTTAGTTATTTTTAAATTTTTCACAAAGAGCTCCAGAAGGCAAATAGTTCATCACTCCCCCACCCTGAACTAGCAGGGTAACACAGCAAAAGCAGGGTGCTGGGGTATCAGCTCTTTCTCTTCTCTAGGGTTCCTGCAGCAGGTCCAAGTGACCCCAGAGCAAGTCCATGTGGTGGGTCCTCTGCAAACTGTTGATGCTCAGCCCACAGACAGCAGCGGCAACACCGCTCCAGTGGGCCTTGTCTATCCAGAAGACCCTGCCGCGGATCCCAAGGGGAATCCAGACAGGGTTTATCTAAATTCCAGAGGTGGAGAGCCGGTTCCAGGGACGGAGGCAAAGGCCTCTGTACCGAAGGCCTCACGTGAAAGCCAAGGGCAAATGCCTTGGTTTATGAGTCGAAGGGAGGCAGAACACACAATGAGGTCAAAGCACCTCTGGATCACTTAAGAGAGGATCCCTTCCCCCCACCCCAGAAATGCTAGATCTGCAGTTTACAAAATTCACAAGACAAGAAGGTTGCTGGGATTCAGACCTGAGCAGGGAGAAGCCAAGGCTGGGCTTCCCAGGCCAGAACTTTATTCACAGTACAACAGTCCTAGACGAAAATTCTAAAATTTAAATCCAACATCTTTGAAAAATGAGAATTCTTAAACCCATCAGACCAGCTGACAGGGGGGAAAATGTTCCCTATTAAACAAAACAACACAGAACTCAATCTTCTTCCACTCCCAATGCCCCAGCCACCGCCCACCCCAGAAAAGAAAAACACGAAAACCAGGCACACGTGCACACACTCATCTATGCAAACAAAATACCAAATACCCACGAAGCCTTAGGAATTGCCTAAGGAGTTTTCACTAGCTCCCCGGATGCTCTTCCTGTTTATCTCGAAAAGGAGAGTCAAGCCCTGACAGTTGTCCAAGCAGTAGAAACTGGAGGGGGACAAGACCCCTCTTCTCAGCCCGCTGGCTTATTATTCAGTGGAGAAGAATATCAAGTCAGGAAGGAAGGTGATGGCGGAGGACATCCTAAGTGTCCTAGGATGACAGATGGTGCAGTTGGACGGTCTTGAGTCCAACCCTGCATGTCACATAAAATCAGACAATAAAGGCAGCAGAATGGAGTTTCAGGACACATCTTTTGAAAAAGGTTGTCTGCTGGAATTTTGGCTGTGAGAGCTTCCCTGGTTGTTGGGCTAAATCTGCTGTCCAGTCCATCATTTGTGACCAAAGTCTCTCTCCGTAAGTGAAGAATAATTTGCTTCTACATGGTTAGAATATCCCAGCAACAGGCCTCCCTGCAGGACACAGGCTGGGAAGTACAGGAGACTCAGATGGTCGAGCCAACGTGTCTACACTGGCCATTCCCAGGGGTATAATGAAAGCTCGCAACATCTGTTTCTCTGCCTCATCCTACGGACAATGTTTTCCCCACATTTTGTAAAATAAATAATTCAAAATATAATGAAAAATCCAGGCAAGAACAGTTCCTGGCCTGAAAATGTGCTCTGTCTCAACAATGACTCATAAAACTCACCACCTGCAGCTCACTCCCAAGCTAAGGGGTGGAGCAGAGGGTGTAAGGTGCTAGAGCAGCACGTGAAACCCAGGACAGAGCAGAACACCCAGCCTACCCCACATATATTACACGTATCTTTATAAATGTAGCTTCTTGACCTAAGTGGCCACAGTAACAAAGACCAAAGGTTGAGGTTTTCTTTCCTCAAATGTCTACCAAATTCTATCCGCATGGCAAACTGGACACCTCTTTATTTCCTGTCACCAGTGATGGTCAAGAGCCATGTCTCAGCCAGACCCAATTACTCATCCCTATTGGATAATGAGGATAAGAATTTTAAAAATTCACTTTGTAATAAAGCTCAGGACAGAATTTCTTTAAATAGAAGCCTGATAAATGTGATTTTAAATGATTTGATATCCTGACTCAAAGGAAAAAATCTTGTTACGTACATAAGTTTTCAAAGTCATATAAAGTGGACGAACTTACACAGATAAATGTAGTTTAGTTGACTTGGAGTTTTCAAGGTCACATCTGTTACATAGGACTGTCCAGATAAATGAATGTGGTCTAGCTGGCTTGGCTGCTTTGACTACCCATTTAATGATGTGACATCTTGGTGATATTGTCCCTTGGACAAGACTGAGCCACCCCGGTTGCCTCCTTGTTGTGGGCAGTTGTATCATCTGACTCATGAGCAGAACTGGGTGTCTGAACTGAAGTGTAACTTAGTAGTTCCCATGAAACCATCTTGTAGCCATCCTTGGGAATTTGGGTTTAATTTCCCTATTCGTCTCCACTTTCAGAAATATATTCATTTTGATCAATCACATGAGATCACTTTGATTAGATGAGCTGTGATCACTAAAAAAAAAAAAAGAATGGAGCAAACAGATGGATAGCACTTTAGAAAAACCAGACAGTGATGAACCAGTGTGGGTCATGCTCCCTGGGAGTTTTCATAGCTCATCCCTCGAAGGCACAGTGTCCACAGAAGCTGGCGATGGCAGAGCCTCTGTGTTTTTGGCATTGCTGTGGATCCGACCCTGTTTGCGGGACTTCCAGGCATGTGTCCTGTCCCAGTCGGTGGCCACAGTCTCATTGTCCCAGATGGTTGAGGTCTCTGTGTCACTCAGATATCCTGGCTGGCCTGTGTAGTGTGTGGGGTAGATAAGCAAGGGTTCTGCAGAGAAGGCTTTCAGGTCCCTGGATTCATAATATTCCTTGTACTCAGCTCTGAAAACAAGAGATGCACAGGCACATGAAGGGGTAGAAAACTCAGGGAACAGGGAAGGAGTAGGGAGCCCTTGCTAGTCATCTCTGAAACTACGAGGATCCATTTCATTATTTTTTAAGTTGTGTTATTGTAAAAAACCTTAGGCTCCAAACACAATCCAGATTTCTTTAAAGCTTTCAGAAGATTGACACAAACAGCAAGCAAAAAGGTCAGGATATTTCTGTTGCATTTGGGGGAATAGTTTAAAAGAAGAGTTTCAGGTCTTACTCTGAAAGTTAAAAATTAGGCTCTGTTGGACTTTTTTTTTTTTTTTTTGGTAGTACCAGGGATTGAACTCAGGGGCACTCGACCACTGAGCCACATCCCCGGCCCTATTTTGTGTTTTATGTAGAAACAGGGTCTCACTGAGTTGCTTAGCACCTCACTGTTGCTGAGGCTGGCTTTGAACTCGCAATTCTCCTGTCTCAGCCTCCCAAAGGGCTGGGATTACAGGTGTGCACCACTGTGCCTGGCTTCTGTCGGACTTTAATGATAATTAAACATGATCATTTTACAAAAAATACCCAGGCAGGTACGGTGGCACACGCCTGTAATCCCAGAGGCTGGGGAGGCTGAGATAGGAAGATCACAGGTTCAAAACCAGCCTCAGCAACGGTGAGATGCTAAGCAACTCAGTGAGACCCGTCTCTAAATAAAATACAATATAGGGCTGTGGATGTGGCTCAGTGGTTGGAGTGGCCCTGAGTTCAATCCCTGGTACCCCTGCCCCTGCCCCCCAAAATGCCCAGTTCCAGGATTAAGACACCTGAGGTCCAGACAGCAGCAATAGATGATATGGTGAAGGTGTGGGTGCATGCCACCTGGGCTTTGCATTTAAGCTTCTTGCTCACTGTTAACAGCTGCCTTCAAGTAGGAAGTAGAGGGACAACTTGACCTCCTCCCAGGGCTCCTGTGCAGGTTACATGAGGTGACATTTGAATAGCTCCTTGGTCTGCATTTAGTAACCTGAATTTAGTAGTAGTCTGAATTTAGTAACCATTGATTGAGCCACTATTATGTGTAGTATTTAGATTAAGCTCTAAGGATGCAGAGATGTGAGTGTTCCTGCCCTCAAAGGATTCATAGCTTATTTAGGAGGTGACAGGCACACCCTCAATTGCCACACTTTCTGATCAGTGCTAGGTCAGAGTTAGCGCTTGGGCTGTGGGAATTCTGAGCATCACACCACTTTCTTCCATGGACACCCTACTCAGGTGCCACCTCCACACCCCTGGGCTTCTCACACACCTCTGTGACTTCAGGAATTATGATATATCATCACAATTTGCTTATGAGTCCGTGTTTCCAACCAGATTGTGAACTCTGCAAGGATGAGTACCATTGCCCAGCCAATTGTGCAGACACAAATTGAGCTGAATGGACTGAAAAAAACTGGGGTGTTTAGGAGGGTGAGACCTTCACCTTAAGGTGTGTGCAGTTATGGAAGTAAGAAGAGAAAAGACAAATGAGTTCTGAGCAGGTTATGATTCTGCACACCGGACAGAACACTCACTTTCTCGGTCTCATCTTACCCATCTGTTAAAGGGGGTAATGGCTTGAGTCAGTGTCTCCTGGTTATGATTATAACCATAACCATAAGATCATTTAGGAAACCAGAAAGATCATTTAGGAAAGCAGTACAACTTTAGGAAGCATCAAGTTCTATTCAGAAAGCATAATTTGTAAACAGGCTGTGTCCAAGGGACTGGCAGGTGGATGAAGGGACTCACACAGGATGCTTGTTGTACATGATTGGCAGAAACTCATCCACTGGCAGCATCTTCCCAAAAGGATTAGCTCCGACCAGCTTCTGTGCTCCTTCCAAAGAGATGACGTAGCCCAGTGTCCAGTAGGAATAGTCAGCTTCGACCAGATTCCCCACGTTGGGCACGGCTTTCTCTGGCTCTTTCACTTGCATTCTCTTCCTACCGATGTAACTAAAAGGAAATGGGAGGAGGAGAAAATTTCAACTTGAACATTAACAAGAATGAGCACAGCTGGGGTTTCTGCAAGCATCTTTGACAGCTTGGCCTGATTGTGCCTTATATTAAATGGTGTCGCACCACAAAATGCATTCCTTCACCAACTGTGACTGCCCTCTGCCACCAGTGGGGCCACTTCCCTGGCCCTGTGTATCAGGATTCTCTTCCTGCCTAGTGGACAATGTTCAAACCAGAAAACTAAGACGTAAAAAATTAGTGTGGCTCATTTCCCAAAGATGGCATGGGATTTCCAGCTGTGTTTACAGAGGTTGGAAAGGGACAAGAAGACCAGATGTGGGAATCCTGAGTTTGAGATTCTGCCTTGGATGCTTTCTGCATAGCTTTCCAAATGCTGGTGGTAAACACAGGATAGAAAGAGCTAAGAAAGCCTACAGAAGAGCAAAGAATAGCTCCAAAGGGTTCCTTTCTGGGGTATGAGTGACAGCTCCTGGAAGGCCTCCCCTTCACACACTGTGATGTGTGGAAGGCACCCAGACACACTCTCTCCACCCGGAACATCTTCTACAGCACAAGGAGCACCTTCAGCCATTCCTACCCTCCTGCAGTCTATCCGAGGCTCTGCTATCCATCACTGTTATCTGGAACCTTGTGTTCTGGGCTCTGAGTGGCCTATTTCCTGCCTGCCACTTAAAGTAGTACTTACTTCCAATTTTGCCCTAAAGGACCTCTTTCCATGTTCAAGGGTTTCTCTCCTCAAAGCATGGCAGAATTTGCAGAACCAGTTTATGTCCAACCTTCAGTTCTTCTGGGGACATCAAACATGTGCCTCCCAGCCACCATCTTTTCAGACTAAAGAGTCTGCATTTCTCTAGTTCACAGTGGAAGAGAAGCCCCTGAGCACAGGAATGGGGCAGAGGGACTTAGGGGCTGAGGGGCTGAGGCACATGCTTACTAATTTAAATTAAATTGGAATCTAAAAGGTGAAACTGTAAAAAAAAAAATTTTCTGTGAAACAATTTTATTGTTTGGTAAGACAATGTTTAATAGTTGAAAAATTTTTCTTCTGGATTGAAATGGGTTCTCAGTGTAAAATACACATGGGATTTTGAAGACTTGATACAAAAAGCTAACTATCTCATTAATGGTTTTTAAATATTAATGACATGCTAAAATAATAATATTTGGATATATTGGGTTAAATAAAATGTATTATTAAAACTAATTTCACTCAATTTATTTTTACCTTTTAATGTCATTACTAGAAAATTTAAAACAACATATGTGGCTCACATTATATTTTTATTGAAGAGAGCTCCCTAGATGATTCCAACAATGTGGTTTATTATCTCATTCACCATTTCCTTTTTCTGTAAAAATTTAATGTAGCAACCATGGATAGATTATTCGTGTTCAGGTTTGGGCTTAACTAACATTTGTTTCTTCTTCATTTTAGAAAGTGAGAGGGAAGACTTGAAACGGCTGCAGGGTTTTTAAGACTATAAGATATATTTTAATGAAACATTTTTACTGGATCCATCTGTAGATTTAGAATATTTTAAAACACTTCTTCCCCTCTGTCCTCATCAGGACAGCCATCACTCCTTGGATCCGTTGGTACCTTGTCCTGAGAAATGCAACAACCATACTACCTGTGGACAGGGATGTACTGCAAGTATAAGCCTCAGATTTCCTGAGGAGCGTCTTCTGTGATTATGAGGCTTAAGGGGAAGCTGCCTTCATACATGTCACGTGGCTCTGTGCCCGTGAGGCCTCGACCCCAGGTGGCAGGCACCCATTCAAAAGAGCTGAAGTGCAGAGACTTCTAGAGGATGGGAGAACAGTGATCTTGAGGGACTGTGCAGATGCCAAACTGAGTCACATGATGGACAGCTGACAGGAAACAAGTCTCTTTATTGCATAGTGCTGATTTAGGGTCTATTTTCTAGAGTTAGTTGGGCTATTGCTGGGTTTCTTCTCAGCTCAGAATGGTCCATTTTCTGAGAACAGATACTCACCCGGGTCCATCGTTAAGCTTCCCCCAGGATGGGGGAAACAGGGTCAGCTTGGCTGCTGCAGCTGCTCCAAAGGATCAGGCTCTGACCTGACAAATTGCCTGTGACACACAGCTGGAGAGCAAACTAAATGCTTGGGAACTTTCTGCCTCATTAGGGGGAAGCAGAAAGTGCTGTTTTGCTTTAAAAGAAAATGAGAGAAGAAAAAGAAAAGAGAAAGGAAGGAAGGAAAGAGGGGAGAGAATGAGAGGAAGAACAAAGGAATGAAGAGAGGGACTGAGGGAGAGGGAGAGAAAAACCTAGTTGCTAAAGGCTGTCCTTAACTCAACATCAGCTGGCAGCTAGTCCTCCCTGGAAAGCCTGGTTTTCCTGCATTGACCTCAAAACCTCCCCAAGCCCAGCTGTCATTGTTGTTCTTATTGGACAACCTCCCTTCCCAGGGGAGGCCCTCTCCTGTTAACCCTCCTATTTGCACCCCATGGGGCTGAAGACAGCCCACTCTTCCTGGGGCTGAGGTTCCACTATACTATACCTCTGCCCCTCAAATTCCTTCCTCCTTCTTCCTCTCTACACCTGTTCTTGAGCCACTGGACTTCATGGGTGAGATTTCCCAATCCTTGTGTTCCCAAGGGGTGCTTGGTGCCACACATGCCTGCTGTCAGAAGGATCTGCAGGCAGATTGCAGTCTCATAGAGCATCTGCCATAGTGTCTGGTCCTGAAGAACAGATGGATGCAAAAACCAGTGGCTAACCTCTACCCACTTTTTGTATCTGGAAATATTTATGATGAGAAAACCAGGCAAGCAGAAGCTTGAGTTGTCTCTTCTTCCAGCTGGGGAGGCAGGACTTTCTGTCCCTTGGAAAGGACTGAGTGCCTTTCCCTGTTCTCTAATAAGCTTGTGTTGTCACTCACATCAGTTCCCAGTCCAGCTGAGCCTGGTCAATGTCATCCATCAGCTTCATCAGCTTTGTCTTAAACTGATGCTCAAAGCGCACATCATCCTCAATAACAAGAGTCTTCTCTAGTTCCCGGTCAATTACCTACGAAGGTCATTAGTGGAGAGAAACCCTATGAAAAATTTGATACTCACTTTTTATTAGGTGAATAAGTATTGGAAAGTCATGGGTATGGTAGCATAATTTGTAATAGCTCATAACCGGACCCTTAAGTAAATGTTCTTCAACAGAAGAATGGGTAAACTGTGGTATATTCACAGCAATGAGAAGCTCTGATCTATAACTGAATGTGATGTTATAGGCGAATCTTCCCAGTACAATGTTGATGGGTTCCAAACACTTTGAGATATCATTCATATAAAAGAAAGTACAAAAAGAGGCAAAGCTGTGCATACTATTAGAAGTCAGGATGGTGGTTACTGTTGGGGAGGGCCACCAAGAGGAAGTACAGAGAGGGGCACTTCTGGAAAGCTGGTAACCTGTCTCTTGATCCAGGTGTTGATTAACACAGGTGTGTTGTTCTATTTGTGAGATTTGTTTGAGCTGTATCTTTAAAATTTTTTTTTTGTTGTTTTTAGTTGTAGATGGACACAATACCTTTATTTTATTTATTTTTTATGTGGTGCTGAGGATGGAACCCAGTGCCTCACATGGGCTAGGCAAGCCCTTGACCACTGAGCCACAACTCCAGCCCCTCGAGCTGTATCTTTTAATCTATAAACTTTTATATGTATCACATTTCATTCAAGTTTAAAGAAAAAAGAAAGACATGAACTGGGTCATTAAATGAGAGAAGCTACTCCAAGTTTCTTTATTTGAGGACTTCTTTTCTTGCACGAACTGACCCTCATTTGGAAACCCCACACTCTAATCAAGAACTTGATCTGGAAGACATGGGGTCAGATTTTGGCTCTGCCTCTTCCTACCTGATTGGGCTACTTCATAATTTCCTCTTGAGTAAAAAGGTCCATCTTCCCAACCCACCCATGAGACTTCCGTGTGACTTCCTGTGTCAAGTCAATCACTGCTAACATGACAGACAGGTTCGGGCACTCCTGTTGGTAATGAACTAACAAGAACAAAGCTCCTAGGGTGTGGCTCCCTTCCCCGTCAGCGTTCCAGGGGGCACCAGGGCTTCCCTCCTGGTCCCTTTGTTGCTGGCCTTGGGCCAGGGGGAAACAGGCAGGAGCAACTCTCTCAGCCTTCCAGAACAGTCGTGGGCTCACTTGGCCTCTGGTCCTATTTCACTTCAAAGTCCCATTCTTCTTTCTCCTCATTACAAAACTGCTCCTCTAAATAAAGCATTATTTACCTCTTTCCAGACAGAGTAGTGACTAAGAAAGCAGCCGATCTCACCCCTCGTTAAAGGCCTGGAGGAGTAGGGGTCTCGATAACCTGGCAGCATTTCAATATTCAAGGCCTTCAGCTGGCTTGTGTTGAGAGCCCTGCAGGACAGAGAACAGGGCTGAAAACACCAGGTCGGGGCATCCTCACCCAGTGGCCCCAGAGAGAGAATCCAGGGATATCCCCAGAGCTGCTACACACAGAGAAGGACTTCTTGGTTTCCCATTATTCAGTATGAGTTCCTCAGGGTTGAAGCGTCACGGTGGCATTAGGGGGTATGTGGAGACAGACGGTGTCTCTCCTTGCCGTACACCACGCGTGGTGCCCAACATACTTCTACATGTCCAGTTTTCTGAAAAAGTGGTTCCTAGGAGCATTCAGTACAGCAAAGAATGAGGGAGGAAGGGGTGCGCTTAGGAAGTGTGGGCCTCTGTGTGTCTTTCCTTTGGACCTAAAATTAAAACAATGTTGAAAATAAAAATAAATAGGAAGCATTTCCAAAATGGTAGAGTACAGGCCTCTGAAAATCCTCTCAACCACAAAAGTAATGAGGACATTGGTGAAAATTGTCACAATCAGCTTTTCTAGAATTCTAGAAATTAGCTAAACAACTGCAATAATCCAAGGAATATTTATTTGAAAACAAAAACGAACAAACAAAAACCCAGCGGAGTCTCTGTAAGCACAAGGAGCTGTGTGGAGTTTGCTCTAGCTCTAACCTCATCCTCTCTCCTACAGGAGCCTCACAACATTTTGTAGTTGTGAAAACAGCCATCTCCTAGCCTGGAAGCGACAGGGTGGATGAGGACTCCCTTGAAGACCTGTCCCTACAAAACAGTCCCTATTCAACCTCTCTGGCAGTCCCTGAAAAGCTCCTTTCTCAGAGTTTATCTCGATTTGACCTGACTCAGGATTTGTTCTCTGTGAACTGTCCTTTCTGCAGGGTATCTGTCAAAAAACCACCAGTAGCGACTGCTTCACATTATAACATCCGGGCAGCATTACCAGTGAAGGTTAAGGGAGGCTGACCAAAACACTTTAAAGGAGAAACTGAGGAATAAGATGTCCGTAGGGAGCTTTGAAAAGCTCCAGCATATTCTTGAGAATCTGGAAGATTCTAGACATATTCAGGGGTGTGTACCTCCTCCAAGAAAGACCTGAGAAGGACCCAATAAGACCTCTGGCTGACCTTGAGGACCTGGGGGAAAAGGTGGTAAAGGGAGATGGGTTGAACACTGCACTCAGAGTTTGACAGGACAAGTTTAAAAACATCCAACTCTGTATTGTCTACAAGAGACAGAATTTAGATTAAAAACATATAGGTTGAAAGTAAAAGGAGGAAAAAGATATACTGTATCTTATTATTTCACAATACCAACTAGTAACCACAAGAGAACTAGAGGAGATATGTTAACATCAGAGAAAATGAGGCTCTAGAGAAAATTTCTGCTAGAGACAAAGGCAGATGATAAAATCCATCAGGAAGTTAAAACAATTATAAATATATATGCCTTTAATGCAGACCCCAAAACACAGAGTGAAATCTAGCAGAATTGAAAGTGAAAATAGACAATTCAACGTTCATGGTGGGAGACTGTAATATCCTGCCTTCAATAATGGATAGAAGGACTAGATTGGAGAACGAGGAAAAAGCAGACTTGAATGGCACTATAAGACAACCAGACCCGAAAGACATCTGTAGAACATTCCATTCAGAATACCATAGCAAAATACTATTGTTTCAAATGCACTTGGAACATTCTTTAAGAAAGATCATACATTAGACCATAGGGACCATATAGACCATAAATCAAGCCTTAAAAATAATGAAATCATACTAGGTGTGTTCTCCAACTACAATGGAATGAAATTAAAAATCACTAACAACGGAAATTTGAGGAATTCGTAAATCTGTGAAATTAACACACTCCTAAATAACCAATGGGTTAATGGAGAAAGCATAAAGAAACTAGAAAATATTTTGAAATAGAAAAAACAGAGTATACCAAAATTGACCATGTATGACTTCTGTCTATTAATGTGGTGCATTACTTTGACAGAACTTCATATATTATACCAAACTTGCAATTCTGGAATAAATTTCATTTGGTTGTTCTGTATAGTCCCTTTTGTATGTTGCTGGAATCTCTGCTGTTTTCTTGAGGGTTTTGGCATCTGTATTAATAGGAGATATTGGTCTGCAGTTTTCTTTTAATGTCTTTGGTTTTGTATTGCACCAATACTGACTTCACAGAATCAGCTGAGGTACGTTCCCTGCTGTTCTATGCTTTGGAAGAGTTTGTTAAGCATTGGTATTAATTCTTCTTTAAATGTTTGGCAGAATTCTCCAGTGAAGACATCTGGTTCCAGACTTTTCTTTGTGGGAATTTTTTGATTACTAACTCAACCTCTTTACTTGCTATATGTTTATTCAGAATTTGTACTTTTTCCTTGGGTCAATTTCAGTAGTTTACATCTTTCTATCACTTCATCCATTTCATCTAAGTTACCTAGTTTTAGCCAACGGTGATTCATAGCATAATCCTTTTTAGTTCTGTAAGGTTTGTAGGAATGTCCCCTCTTCTGTTTTTGATTTTATCATTTGATCTTATTCAGTTTTAAAATTCGTCAACCTATCTAAAGGACTGTTAATTTTGTTGATCTTATCAAATAACCATTTTTTTGATGTTCTCTGTTATTTCTCTATTCTTTCATTCATTTATTTCAATTGTAGTCTTTATTATGTTCTTTCCTTTCTACTTGCTTTGAGTTTAGTTTGCTTTTCTTCTTGTAGTTTTTAAAGCAATTGGTTAGATTATTTATTTGAGATAATCTGTTTTTAACATAGGCATTCATAGCTGCAACTACCCCTGGAAGTACTGTTAGATGTTTGGGCACACTGTGTTTTTATTCATGTTTTGGCAAACTGTGCATCGTCTCAATAGACACAGAAAAAAACATTTGACAAAATCCAACATCCTTTCATGATAAAAAGACTCTACAAAATAGGGATAAAAGGCAACTTCCCCAACTCTATGAAGGCCAGGCCAACTGAGAAAAACCCTCAGCAAGCATCATGCTTAGTGGGGAAAACCTACATGCTTTCTTAAGATCAGGAACAAGACAAGAATGTCTGCTCTCACTTTATTCAACATTGCACCTGAGGATCTAGCCAGGGTCATAAGGTTACACTATCAAATTGGAAAAGAGGAAGTTACACTATCTCCAATTGCAAATGACACGATCTTGCACACAAAAAATTCTAAGGAATGTGTGCATGCACACACTATTCAAACTGATAAATAAGTTCAGCAGAGTTGCAGGGTACACAATCAATGTACACAAATCAATCATGTTTCCATACATCTAGCAATGACCACTCTGAAAATGAAATTAAGGAAATAGTTCTCTTACCATAATATTCAAAAATTATTTAAGAATAACTTTAACAAAATAAATGCAAGACTTACAAAATAAAAGTAACAAAACATCATTTAAGGAATTGAAGAAGATCTACATAGTGAAAAGACATGCGTTGATTATGAATCACAAGACTTGATACTGTTAAGACGGCATTTCTCCCCAAACCGATCTACAGATTTAATGTGATTTCTGTCCAAATCCAAGCTGCCTGCCTCTGTGTGTGTGCAAGTTGACAAGACAGTCCAAAAATTCACAAGGAAATGCAAGGGACCCAGAATAGCTAAAAGAGTCTTGAAAAAGAATGGCAAAGTTGAAGGACACATATTTCCCTATATACATTGCTACAGTCAACAAGCCAATATGCCATTGGCATAAGGACAGATCTATCAATTAATTGGGTGGAATTAAGTTCAGAAATAAACCTTTACATATATGGTCAATTAATCTGTAACAAGGGTGCCAGAAAATTTAGTGGGGAAAGAATGATCTTTTAAACAAATGGTACAGGGACACCTAGATAGCCATGTACAAAAGAATAAATTTGGACTACCTCATATCATATACAAAAATGATCTCAACATGGACCAAAGACCTAAATGTAAGAGATAAAATTATAGAAATCTTAGTAGAAAATAGAAGAATAAGTCTTCATGGCTTTGGGTTTCAATTTGAGTTCTTAGATATGGTACCCAAAGTGCAAACAACAAGAACAAAAAATAAATAAATTGGATTTAATCAAAATGAAAAAACTTCTGTTTTGCTTTGATGGGTACCATCATGAAACTGTGACAATTC
Organism: Geosciurus inauris; assembly: GCA_004024805.1. Classification (NCBI taxonomy): domain Eukaryota; kingdom Metazoa; phylum Chordata; class Mammalia; order Rodentia; family Sciuridae; genus Geosciurus; species Geosciurus inauris. The sequence goes on along the minus strand of PVHX01002619.1, from coordinate 19,950 downwards.
ACAAACTGCGAGAAAATATTTGTGAATTATAGATCTGGTAAGGGATTTGTAATCAGAATACATAAAGAACTCTCATAGCTCAACTAGTTTCCCTGTTTCTGTGGTCTTTAAGGGAGACTGGGGTTTAGGAAGGTATTTAAAAACAGTGGTTCCCACCAAGCAGGGTGGTGCACACCTGTAATTCCAGCAGCTCAGGAGGCTGAGGCAGGAGGATCAAGAGTTCATAGCCGGGCTGGGATTGTAGCTCAGCAGTAGAGCGCTCGCCTCGCATGCGTGAGGCCCTGGGTTCGATCCTCCGCACCACATACAGAGCAATAAAATAAAGACATTGTGTCCATCTACAACTAAAAAAATATTAAAAAAAAAAAAAAAGAGTTCATAGCCAGCCTCCGCAATTTAGCAAGGCCTTAAGTAACTCAGTGAGACCCTGTCTCTAAATAAAATACAAAATAGGGCTGGGGGTGTGGCTCAGTGGTCCAGTGCCCCTGAGTTCAATCCTTCGTACCAAAAACAACAACAACAACCGTGGTTGCCAAACTCGCCTAAGAATAGAGCTGCTGGATTTAGCGAGCAAAAGCACAGAACAGTTGGTCAAATAGAAATTTCAAATAAACAATGAAAATTTGTTTTTGGTATAGCTAAATCCCATGTAATGTTTGGGACAAAATTCAACTGAATATCTCGTATTTTATATGGCAACCCTCCCCAAGAATCATTTTGAGGCTTCTTACAGGCAGTTCCTGGGCCCACCCCTAAAAATCATGATTCAGCAAGCCTGAAAAGTAATGTAGTGTGGTGACCTCGTAACCATCCCTGGGACTCTATGGGGGAGTCACTTTGAGAAACACTGATGAGATTCTCTGCGGGAGTCATAAGAACTTCAGCACCTGTTAGCCATACTCCTTAGATGGCATTATGTAAACAGAAAACAATGCCACTCACATTCTGAACTAGCATATAACGGGGAAACCCATGTTTTGTAAAAATCTGTGTCTTGAAATAGTTTGGGGTGGCAGATAAAATGGCAAAGCAAAGCAAAACAGCAGCAAAATATTCCAAAGAAATCCAACTGGGTTCCCTGTGTGACTTTCCTGCCATATTCCCAGGAAAAGTGGTCACTGTGGTCACTGCAGGTGGGCTGTGGCACATGCTCACGCTACAGGGCATGCAGATGTTTATGTGGTTTTCTGCTTATTTTCTTCAAGTCTGGACACTGTTCAGTAGACATTCCTTCTGTCACAACACAGAAAGTTGGAAACCATCATGACTATTGCAAGAATGGCCAGAGACAGAGGTCAATCAAGTCCAATGTGAGTCTTCAGTGGAAGACTTAAAGGTCACTGGTTGGAGAGTGGACTTCAGGCCTGTCTCACAGGGTGAAACCAACTTCAGTGCTACTAAGGGCATCTATGTAATGTGTCCATCCTTAACAACCAGGACTCTTGGATTCTCAGACAGGACTAACTCTTTCAGAGAAGGCACCTCCCCTCTCCAACCACATCTGCACAAGAGACAAGCCCCACTCACTTCCCATCTACCGCTTCAACAATCTTGACCGCGATCTCCTGTTCATAGAGTGTGCGCAGCATCCGGTCCCGCCTGTCCTTTCTGCGTTTGAGGTTGATCATGAAAATCTAATGCAGGGAGCCAAAGGGGGAAAATTAAAAAAACCGTGAATTACCCAATCTTATTTCAAGCTGTTTGAAAAACTTAACAAATATAAGGATCCAAGTTTGAGGTAGGATAAGGAACAGAGAGGAAAACTACGGTGAAGATTTGCTTTTTAAAAACACTTTATAGAGGACAAATGATAGTTTCTCAAACTGAGCTATTTTCTAAATGTAACCATTGGTGGTGACTTAACTCTTTGTTCCTTTGATATTCATTGATAAACATTTTCTCTCTACTGTTAAGTTCAAAAGTTATTCTTCATGAGGGCCAAAGGTGAATTAAACCCCAGACATAGAGCCCCGAGGGCTAAGAAGCAGTGTGAGAGGTGGTGAAATTGATCAACAGTCCTCAGTTTAAGTCCTGTTACTTGCTGAATGTTTGCCTTGGGCCAGTTTCTGTGTGTCACTATCCTCATCTGTGAAATGGGATAATAATGGTCTTACTTCACCAGTAATACATAGATAAATCCACTGGATAAATTTAACATCATTCAAAGAATAAGAAAAATCTAAAATCTTAATATGTTGCTTTTATTTCCAAAGGTTCTGAAATAAATTGTTGAGGTCTCAATTTTAGTAGCTTCCCTTCCAGAATTATCCAATTCTTTTAGAGACAAGGGTAGAAAGCAAAGAAAAGGGGCCTTGTCCTTGAAGGTAGTTCTTGGATAAAGGAGGGATAGAAAGACACAATTTCGACACTAAGTAGAAATGCTATTGTTACAGAAAATATGGGAAAAATATGGAAAATTACGGTAAGGGAAAGAGATAAATAGCACTTGGAGATGCAGAAGAGCAAGGTTTATTCGGCACCATTGTGGGCTCCGTGGAGTCTTCTCCAAAGGCTGAGCGCAGCCCTTTGTTCTCAGTGTCTTTTATACAGTACAGACTTTTGGGTTCCAAGATTTTTCATGCAAGTAGCCTTGATTCCTTCCCCTTCCTCCAGGCAGCTCTAGTTCCTGCCTCAGCTGCGGAGCAGGCATGATCACAGAAGCAGAAACTAGCAGGTCCCAGCTATGAACAGATAGAAAGAAACAACTCCCGCCTAAGCAGGAGTTGCCGCTTCACTGTGGAAAGGACACCTTTGGGTCTGTGATGTAAGAAAGAATAGGCATCCAAATTTTCCCCCACAGGGTTGGGTCCTCCTGGAGCTTCTCACCTTGGCCTGTGATTTCCCGAGGGCCATGCTACCACATATACATGATAAGGCTGCTATAAGGCATCACAGGCAATGAGGCTATCCTGGCTATTCCAGATTTAAGGAACCACAAAATACCTGAAGCCTTGTGACTGTGATCATAGGCTAATCAGGATTCTAACAAGATCCTCTTGCTACAAGCAGTAAAAATTAATTTTTTTTTTTTTGGTACCAGGGATTATACTCAGAGGCACTCAACCACTGAGCCACATCCCCAGCCCTATTTTGTGTTTTATGTAGAGACAGGGTCTCACTGAGTTGCCTAGCGCCTCACTGTTGCTGAGGCTGGCTTTGAACTCGCGATTCTCCTGTCTCATAAAAATCAATTTTTAATGTTAAATTAGCCCTCAGGATGGGAAAACTTTATCAGCCAGCAAGAAAGGATCTTGATACAAAGCGCAGTGAAGAAGAAACCTAAAGGAATAAGTTGGAGGATGCTGACGTCATCCTGCTAACACATCCGCATGACTTTAACTTCTTGCCTCTATAAAAGAGGGAGTTGAATAAACTCACCTCTCAAGTCCCACATGAGGGAGAACTTCTATTTGGGGTTTATAATAAATTCTTCTTTATGCTGTGACCAAAATAAAAAAGAAACTATGTCTTATAACCAACCTGAAGTTTAGGATAAACGGCATTAAGCTTTGGTTCAATTATCATTCTGAATGTAATCATAATTATATTTTCTATTTTACTAGGGTCAAAAGCTGCACTGAGTAAAATTTCAGTGTATTCCTCCCTTGTAACACGTCCTCACTTATATTTGTTTACAAATCCCTGGGCAAAGAAGGTGATAGGAGAGCAACATGTTCTCTTGGAAAATTATCCATCTAATGCAGGGAAAGCAGACTGAGTGCACCATGATTTTATTACCTCCTTTTTGTTTACTTAGCTGGATAATTATTTTTTATAAAAACATTATTTCTGCGATGCCTCTATTTGCCTTATTACTTGGGACTTTACAACCTAATAGGTTGTATTCTTTTATGTTTCATTTTCAACCTGTTTAGAATCGGTCATGAGCCGTGCCCGATCCCCTAACTTTACAGACATGGAAAGGAAAGGGCATTTCCTCTTGTACAAGCATGGGACCACCTGAGCTCACTCCAAGGAAACAAACAGGACAAAACAGGGGAAAATGCACCTAAATAGTCCCCTCAAACAAAGTCCTCCAGTCTGGGAGGCTGTTAGTCAATAACAGTCCAAGTGCAATAAAAACTTGTCTCTACCAGGACAAGTGCAATAAAAACAGTAGCCATGAAGGAAAAACAGACTGCTCACTCATAGTTAGTGAAGAGTAAACAGAAAAGGGCCGGGCAGCCAAATGGAGCCCAGACACCACCAACAAGGTCACAGAACCAGGACTGAAAAGGTTCTGAAAATACCTTCCCACCCTCCTACGCCAGTTCCAGACAGAGATGATGTCCCAGTCTCAGGAAAGCAGAGTCTCTGAGTGTGTCACTTCCTGGAGCTGGCATTTTCCAGAGGGACCCTCAGAGTGACCCAGTTCTAACATTTTGTCCTGCCAAAAAAGGTCCAGAGTGAGATCTTGTTTTGTCTCTTTTTATTTGCTTTGGTTTGGTCCTTATAGAAATGTGATTTTAGAATGAAAAATGAATTATGTAAGACACTGGTGAGGGATGCAGGAAAGGAAAGCTCCAGGACCATGCAGAAGTGGGGGCAGCATGTAGGGTGGAACAAGGTTTTCCACATTCCTGGTCATTTTTTCCTTTTTCTTTTTTTGGTACCGGGGATTGAACTCAGGGCCACTCAACCACTGAGCCACATCCCCAGTCCTGTTTTGTGTTTCAGGTAGAGACCGGGTCTCACTGAGTTGCTTAGCGCCTCACTGTTGCTGAGGCTGGCTTTGAACTCCCGATTCTCTTGTCTCAGCCTCCTAAAGTGCTGGGATTACAGGCATGCACCACCGAGCCTGGCAGTACTGGTCATTTTTGAAAACTATCTACAATTGAGTCTAGTTCCATTTTACTACACTTAAATCCATCTCTTCTCATTCTGCCATGTATACATGTTACAGAGCAGTACGGCATTTCCCTCCATTAAGCAGCACAGAACATGATGTTTGGCCAATAGCATATTCAGAATCCATGCAAGAATCTCTCAGTTTGTGGATTTCTGAGAAGCTGTCCCAGCTTCTAGCCTCTTCCTGAATACTGACCAGCAGCCACACATGAGACCCAGCCACAGCAGAGACCCATGAAGGAGTCAGTGACATGGAGTCAGAGTTCTGGCCTCGTCAAGCATCTGTTGTGCATATTGCTGATAGAGGCACTTCTGTATCCTTCCCCCATCCTCTGTTCTTGTGGTGCTGGGTCTTGAACCCAGAACCTCACTTATGCTAGGCAAGTGCTCTACCACGGAGCTGCACACACCCCCAGTCCTAATTTATTCTTTTCACAATTAAAACTGAATGATAAATATGGCCCTCAGGAAGCTGTTTTGAAGTTCTTGCCTGTGGAAAGGCAGAATTTTAGAACAAGTTTCTTCTCTCCTTCTTTGTCCTCTCAACTCTGTCCTCCAACCTTTTCCCATGGAAGAGGGACAGATGGAAAATAAAGTGTTCCAGAGCTGGCTCAGCTGTGGCCAAGTAAAGTGAATGTCCCCCTATGTCTAAACCCTATGTCCTCTTCACTTTATCCTTGAACCTTGATAAAACGGTTGATAAAACATGATGAATTCCCTTTCACTACTAATTACTTCTTCTTGACTGAACAGTTAACTCACTTTTGCCACTATCCTCCTTTTTGAAGAAAATTGAAGCATCACAAAAACCCAGTACTTTTCCCAAGCCCTCCGTCCCTTTCCAGCAGCCAAGCCCATCGTGCTGGCTCTCAGACATAGGCTTAGGTTCATGTTCCAAAAGAAACATACCAACCATTGCACACACATGTACACATGCACACACACACACAGACACTTTCCTACCTCATCAAATCCCATCTTGTCTGGATACTTAGGGACAACTGACACAAACTGGGAGGGCTCCATGGGAGGACGGTCAACTGGAAGACAGAAGAAACATGCAGAGTGCTTTGTTAGAAAGGGTCAGAAACCAGAATTCCATCTGCATGCCTGATCGCCAGGGCTGGAACCCACCCTGGAAACCCAGGTCAGGGGACAGCCACTTAGCGGTTCTTCAGGAAGCCTGATGGCTAGGAACTGGTTTTGAGAGCACTTGTGCATATGCAAATTGCAGTATCTGCTCCATGTCCCTTCAGACTTATTTGAATAGGGGTTGGAGGCAAGTTATGGGCAAGAGAGAGGGCTCTGAAGTCAGATGATCCAGCCAGTGAAGGCCTAGGAGAGTTGTGAGACCTCCCTAAGCCTGTTTCTTCACATGAAAAATTGGGATAATAAATGTCTTTCTTGCTGGGTTGTAAAATTTAAATGAGATCTGCATGCAAAGCATGACCACATTAATGTAATAAATTCTCATAACTATTTTACTTACTGTGGCAAAAGAGCCCAGAGATAGGTTAATTTTTTTTCCCTCCTGAATAATGTTCTTTTTCTGTACATTTAAAATTGTCAAAGCCTGGGACTACTTTTATGCCTTCCAGACAGAGGCAGCTATAGGTGTGCAAAAGAGCTTTTGTTTTAATTCCATCTTGCCTCAAAGGGCTAGCTCACATCTCAGGCTAGGTACAGAGATGCTAGAAGGTTCCAGGTGAGAGGGGCATTGCATCCTAAGTAATAAAAGTTTTGTCTATTTGACCCTCAGAAAAGCTTTCTTATATGCTGGTAAGCTTTAATGGTTTAGAAGAAATGGTTGAGGGGGTCTCAAAGATTTTTTGGTCTTGTACAAATTCAAAGCACTAATTTGATTTTCCTTAAAGGGATCATATGAAGAAAATTTGAAAGGTGAGCTGATCACTGGGTTGTTTATAGATCTGTGAGTGATGTCCATCACTACTGTCGTCAGCATCCTCTCTCTATTCTGGGCACAGGAAATGAATACACTTTCTTGCCCACGAAGTTAGTTATGGCCATGTGACTTTCTGGAGAGGTTTGGATGGCAGCTGCTCTGCTCTCCAAACGCTCCTCCCTATCCTGTCCCAGTGTCGTCCTGGGATGGTAGCAGCGTGTGTTAAGACGGAGAAGACACAGATCTGCAGTAGCTTGGAATGTTCAACACCTGGAGAGCAGCTGCCCAGAAAGACACCAGGACTGCAACTCTGAACAGCAGGAAATAAGCCACCATTGCCTGAAGTCAAAGAGATTTTGGCACCATTTGGTATCCCAGCACAAGTCCGCTCTTCCTGAGATACTGTTCGAAGGGTATGATCTGTTTAATTTACCCTTCACTGAGGTGCTAAAGAGAAACCATGGCCAATTTCACTTATGGCCAAATTATGTGGAATTCTAGAAGGTAGTGAGACAGGTTTCCTAAGCCAAACACAAGAGTTGGTCTCATCACTTCAAACCTGACCCTGGGTGTCCATGGCATGTGTATTATTCTTTCCAACAGCTGCTCAGAACAGCTTGGTCCTTTCTGCTCCACTACTCCTTATTAATTTCCTTTAAAATCGGGTTAGGGTTTGAAGAGAAAGAAACTTAGTATTACAACTCCTTCTTATTCATCATGCTGTGCAAATGGTCTAATTCTTCCTCCTTGGCCTTAGACCTGAGAGGGAGTTATACTTTGCATTAGCCTTTCTAGGTTACTGCTCTCCGGTTTGCACTCACTGGGCTTGTCTGGCTTCAGGGTGCTTTTAATCATTCTGGGCATTCAAAGGACAAGTGATTCACAAAAGCCGTAAGTGGCTGCTGAGCAAAACTAACAGAGCAGTGTGCCTGGATTTCACCAATGATGGCGGCACTAAGCCACAGGGGAAGACAGGACTTGATCCAAAGAGTCAGACCTAAGACACTTACTAAAGGCGGAGTGGGGATATGTCTTTTGTTGTGGTCATTTCTGACTCCACCATTCATAGTTTATCCAATTTGTCACTGAATCCCTTCCTGAAAGTAGTGCCTCCTCTACCAATACTTAGGACAATGGACTTCATTGGTTTTCGGATAGTTTCAAGATCTAGGACTAAGTAATTATAGCTACTATTATAGAGATCGTATGGTTATCTGAGTCTGGGATACCCTCTTGACATATAGTAATTGCATTTAGTTAATCTTCACATGTCCTGTGTGACAGGTACAAGCCTCTGTTTTTATAGACAAGGAAACAAAAGCTTAAGTAACTTGCCCAAGGTTACAGGGCTCGTAGAGTTGGTATCTGAACACAGAAATGACTCTTGCACCTGAGCTCTTAAGCCCCACTCTACACTAGTCCTTGGTGGCCACTGGTGTTGGGCCACAGGGGCTTGTTTATAGTCATTCATTTAGACCAGTCGTGTCCAGAAAAGTACCTGAAAGATTGCACCGGATCAAATCCTAACCCTTCTTTCTAGTTGCTCCTGAACTGCATCTTTTCTGCAGTTCTCCCCAGCTCAGGGCCTTGCCTGTCGTGCCTGGACTGTCTTCATATTTCTCAAACAAACTCTCAGGCCTGCCTATTCTAACTCATTATGCACACAGTTGTCAAAATAATCTTCCTCAAGTACAAATTTTGTTCTTGGCCATAACAACCTCTTAGATGCTTTATGGTATAAGTGTTTTCCTAGCTACCATGAAAATTTATCTATACGTTTTGGTGATGGTTGTTTGTATGTATAGGTAAACAAAAGGAGACTAACACAGATGTGGAATCAAATAGTGAGTGATTAGCAGAGCTGGAACTCAATTTTAGACCACCCAACTTCAGATCCAATAATCTCAGTAAGCTTTACATAATGATCTGTTGTCTCAAAATACTGGTACTGTGAATGGGTACCTGAGATTTCCTACTGTTTCATGATGTGGTTGGCAGGACCTGTCTCCTGGTGCCTCGTAATCCATTCACATCTATCCCCTGTGTAATAGCTAGCCCCCTGCCAGTCTTCTCCCAAAGGAAGCATGTCCCCAAATTCTCTGCACAACTCCTAACGCACTAATAGGGAGCTAGTTACATGTACTAATTAGTACATGCAAAGTGGTGGGCGCTGTTTTTAACAGGTATTAACTGTTGTTATAACTCATTCCCACACCATTCAAACTCTTTCAATCTGATCTCTGAGACTGTAGTCTATAGTTCATGAACTCCCTGAGCATTTCCTTGTACAGATCTTCAATTCCCTTCCACTGATCTTGCCTGGCAAGACCCTGGGCCCAAGTGAGGCAAGACATCAGGAGGGAAAATTCATGCCTCAGAGGAGTGCTGGATCCTGGTTAAACCTGATCACTACACACTCAGGACATGATTGTGCTGACCAGCTCACTTCAAAGTTACAATGACAGATGCTGAATTGGTAAATGATGCAACTATACTTCTACAGTTAATTTACTTTCCTACTCTCTGAGAGATCTATTTTATATCTTGCATCTCCTCAAATCTCCAACAGCTCTCTCCAGCTCAAGACTGTACCATTACCAAGAGAATTCAGAGTCATTTAGATCTGCCTTTTTGTTCTACCTCAAGTTCACACATGCAGTTGTGTACACACCTGTGTCTTTCACCTTCCCATTTGCTGCAGGGGATGAAGCCACCCTAGCATAACCTTTCCAGTGCTGTCTTGGGTTTCAACTCTTTGCCTCTTAGGCACTTCCACCTTGGTGATTATGTCCTCTTCTGTACCATCAAGTTTTCCTTACATCTTAGATTCTTCTCATTAGCATACAAGCATCCTGTACTATCCTCACTTAACACAACAATAACACAAAGAAACCAAATCAAACCAAAAAGCAAACCAAACAACAGCAACATACTCTCTCTTGGTCTCTCACCCTCTAGGAGCCCCCAACCCATTTCTCTATTCTTATCCATTATGGTTTGGATATGAGGCATCCCCCTAAAAGTTCCTGGACTAATGCAAGAATATTCAGAGGGGTAAAATGATTGGATTGTGAGAGCTGTGACCTACTCGGTCCATCCCAGTTTGAATAAACTGACTGAGTGGTAACTATACACATATGGGGCATGACAAGAGGAGATGGGTCACTAGGGACTTCCCTGAGAGAGCTCACGTTCCCTATTCCCCCACTCCCGACCCCACCATGAGCTGAGCAGCACTCCTCTGCTGGAACCTTCCCTCCTGATGCACTGCCTCACTTGGGCACAGAGCAATGGAGTTGGCCGTCTATGGACTGCGACCTTGGAAACCATGAATCCCAAATAAACCTTCCCTCCTCTGAGTTGTTCTTGTCAGGTATTTTGGTCATAGCATTCATTGCAAAAGCTGACTAATATGCCATCTCTGCAATATTCCTCCTTCTCAGCTCTCTGTCTTCTCTTTGGCCCACTCCAGTGGGCTCACAACTGCATCACTGGCCTGAAGAAGATCCTGTCAAGCCCGAAGCAACGCTCTACCTTGACAGAATCAACCATCAATTCCTTGTCCTTTCACTTGACTTCTCAGCAGCATTTGACTCTGTCCTGAACCACTCCTCAATTCCTTCCCAGCTTTCTGGCTGTTTGTCCTCTCCACTTCCCCCGGGGATCTGTCCTTTTTCTATGTTCTTTTACAACACAAATGCACATTGTTTCATGGCTTCAAATTTCATCCTGTGTTGATGATTCTCAAATGTCTGTCTCTAGGTGGAATCTCTTCCCTGAATCCCAGATTTGTATAGACGACTATCTTCTGACCTCCCTATGTGGATACCTAATAAATATCTTAAGCTTACATGACCAAGACTTCCCTCCCCCAAGTCTTTTTCTATGAAGTCTTTTCCATCTCAGTAAGTGGTACACCAGGCCAAAATCCTGGAGTCATTCTTTGCTCATTTTCTTTCCTACCTGGACTGCACCCAGGCCTCTCTAAGTCCTAAGGGCTCAGCCACCAAAATAGCTTAAATCTGTCTGTTTCTCATCACTTCCCTGCCAGAGCTCAGATCTCAAGCACCAGCATCTCTCACCAGGATCATCTCTCTCTACCCAGCTCCTCATTCTCAACCATGCTGGGCTTTTGTCCCTGGAACACCCACAAGCTTTTCCCTAACAGCCTCTTCATGTGCTGAGCTTTCTGCTTGGAACACTGTTCCCGCAAATATTCATGTAGCTGCTTCTTTAATACCTTGTCTATCTCTCCCAATTAGAACATAAGTTACTTGGTAGCGAGATTTCTGCCTGATTTGTTCACTGCTATATCTATATAGTCCAGCATCTGGAACAATTATGGACTAAAGTATGTGTCAGATAGATAGTTATAGCTTGACTCTATCTTCTAAAACCTTCACTGGCCCTTTAGGACAGGCTTCCTGCCTCAAAAATCAAGGCACTCCAACCCCTCAAGCTTTATTTCTTTACTGTTTCAAGTCAGCTTTTTCAGAGGAAATGCTTTGGCTGATCACTGTACCCTGTGTCCAACGGGTCCTCACCATATTCCTCAGCTTGCTGAAATCCCACATTCCTATCCAAGCTCAGCTTAAGAACCATCAGGAGCCAGGTGTAAGGGTGTACACCTGTACTCCAGTGACTGGGCTATGGGAAAAATGCATGTTCTAATGCTTCAATGAGTGTAGTCTAAGAACACTACTAGTAGCCATTTTCACTGCTCATTGGGTTCCCAACACTGTGCAAAGTGTTTCCAATGTTTAGTTCATCTTTCCTTAGAGGAGAACACTTGACAGATATGATTTCATCATTACCAACATTTTAGTCATCCACCCTGGGTCTTCATTCCATATTTTTGCATTACAACCCTCAAAGATTTGTTTTCCAATTATCTTTTCATTCCAATTGTGTTCTATATTTTAAAATTCAGAATGCAAAATATTAACAAAATTATAACCATGGAAGTAAATATAAGAATTAAATAAAATGGCCAGGCGTGGTGGCGCATGCCTGTAATTCCAGTGACTTGGAAGGCTGAGGCAGAAGGACTGCAAGTTCAAAGCCAGCCTCATCAACTCAGCAAGGCCCTAAACAACTTAGCAAGACCCTTTCTCAAAATAAAAATATGAAAAGGGCTGGGGATGTGGCTCAATGGTTAAGTGCCCCTGGGTTCAATACCTGGTACTGAAAAAAAAAAAAAAAAAAGAAATAAAATGTCATATATAGAATGATTAGCATTAGAGTTGGCACCTGAAGGGAAAGAAATAACAAAAGCTACACTTTACAGGTTCTTCTCAAAGGAATTCTGTGTCATTAAAATTCCTATTGGCAAAGTTCATATTTCTGTGTACTGAGAAATTTCTGCATGCTCAGTCACATGGGAGAGAACAGGAGAATGTGATGTCAGCCCTTCCCTGAGCTGACATCTCTGGAGTCAAGGCTAGCAGCCATGAAACAGGATGACCAGGGGCAGCACTTTTCCAAGTGCTAAGTGAAGCAATATTTTGTTATTTCATTGGGTTGGTACTTACCATTTAATTTGCTCCTCTCAACCCTGCGAGGTGTGTTATTATCCTCACTTCATAGACAAGGGAGCTAAAGCTCTGAGAACTGGATTCTCCCTACGTAAGTGACAGAGCCTGGGTTCAAGCTCATTATTCCACTTTCAGGTTCAGTGCACTAACTTGGTCTTCGTTCATTTGCTCACTCATACATTCACTTGTCTGGTTGTGCATTCAGCAAATATTTGTTTGGCACCAAGCAGGTACCACGCTCTGTGGTACCTGCTTGGGATACAAGACAATGAGATTCCACAAGACAATGAGACTCCACCCTTGTGCTCTCTGGCCTGAAACATAGGGACAGAGGCAGAAACAGTATGTAACAGAGAAATTCCTAAGGGCTAAGACATACCATCACAGTGAATGATCCTGATTCTATCATTCATTCATTAATCCTTTAATTATTCAACAAATACTCACTGATGTCTATGAGGGATGGGCGATGTGCCAGGTCCTAAAATATGATAAAAAAGGAATTCATCCTGCGAGGGCAGGGGAGTGGGAAACAGATCCTACTAGTAAATCAATAGGTCTAAAAATAAACTTGTGGATTTTTCTTCCAAACTTCTCTTATTCTAAATGCCTTATTCCATTTAAATTCCTAAAACTGTCCCACTCAGACCTTGGGAGTTTTCCTCGACGCCTCCCTTTTGCTCATTCACCTACAGTCCACTCTTGGCTAAGTCCTTTCACGTCTATGTCCTAAGTTGTCCTTCTCTCTTCTTCCTCTCCATTCCCACCGCCATTGCTCCAGATCAGATCCTCATCATCTTCTGCCTAGATTTTCATTTAATGTACAAAGTCATCTTTTTGCCTCTGGTCTGAGACCAGCCCTCATTGCCACTCATGTTCCATTGGTAACTTCTCTTACACTAGAGTGACCTTCCTAAATCCAAATTTCAAACTGAAACTTCTAAGTTCGGATCCCTTTGAAAGCTCCTTTTCCTTTCAGGAAAAGTCCAAGTACCTTCTAAATCATTAGAGGCCCCCTAAGCTGAGCTCCTGCCCGCTTTCCAGCCTCACTTCCCATTGTGACTCCCAACCTCCTCCACAGCCCCCAGGTCCACATCCTAAGGTCTAGTGATGAATAACAGAAGATGGCTTTGGCCATTCCCAGTATCATCCCTGGGGCTCGGTGCACCATCTACTTTCTCCCTTGGCTACCACCGTACATTACACAATAAATTTGACTACTTATTTTTTAATATATTTATTTGGTTTTATTTTATTTTTATGTGGTGCTGAGGATCGAACCCAGTACCTCACATGTGTGAGGCAAGCGCTCTGCCACTGAGCCACAACCCCAGCCCTTGACTACTGATTTTGAGCATACCAATGCCAACATCATGCTAGACCCAGAGACAATAACAATACAGTTTTTAAGGAAAACAGATTTGGAGATAGTAAGACCAATTTAATTCTCAATCTGTCATCTGTTTAGTAGAATGATCTAGGCAAGTTACTTTAGGTCTCTACACTTCAATTCTTCATTTTTATTATGGGGATAATAAACTCCCTTCATTGAGTTGTTGTGAGGATCAATGAGACAATGTACAAAAATGCTTTGCATGGCATCTGTTATACGTTATTATTAAGTTGAAGTCATATTTGTTATTATATTAGACATAATATAATATATAATGATGAATCTTCCTCCAAATCCTGGGAACTTTCTTTATATCCATTTTATAACTAAGGTGATTACTTGCCTAAAGTCAGACAATTGGAAAACAGCAAAGTTAGGATTTAAACTCATACCAAAAAATACTATTTTAGCACTTATTATGCTGTGTGAAAAGTATTTACTTGTGTACCTAAAAACATCCCACTCAGACCTTGGGAGTTCTCTATGTCCACAAGGACAGGAAGCTCCTGAGGACAAAGACTTTGCCATATTCGTATTTCACACAGGAAAAGTTTAAGAATGAATGAACAGATGACTAGCTACGTTTCAGCTAAGGAAGACTGACCACCATCAAACTCCAGGCCTGAAAGAGGTTTGGTCACTGCGGCAATAAAACAGGAGCCATTGGCCTGGCTTCTGCATCACTTACTCATCGCTTCTATCTGCACGTGGATGAGGTTCTCGATGTCCTCCTGCAGGGTCTGATGGGGCTTCAAGGGGATGGGCAGGTAGCCATAGTGCTCTCTGTTGCAGAGGTACATCTGGATACCTGAGGGTCCAAGAGAGGGACAGAGTCAACCAATAAGAAAACACACATCTTAGTGAGAGCTGAGGAAAAGGAGACCGGATTGGGCCGACACTGACTTTGACACTGAAACTGAACAAGTGGTTGTCTTGGGTACTGCCTTTTAGACCTCAAAAATGTTCTTTTATTAAAAAGGCAAAACATAGCATTGGGGGCTCATAAAAAACCCTGGGCCATTCTTCAGCTCAGAGGAAATTGATTTTTCTCTCTGAAGAAAAAGCATACTCATGGTCTGAAATGAACACTGAAAGTACGAAGGGATCAAAAGGGAGGCAAGCAATTCCCATTCCAGAAAGCAGAATGGAACACTGTAATCCATCGACAGGAAATAACAAGAAAATGAGGAATGAAATCCATATTTGATATGAAAGCAAACAGGAAGATCCTGCAAGGCTGACAGATTATTAAAGCTAAATCTTAGCATACAGAGAACAAAAAGTGAAAAAATAGAAAATAAATTTAAAATTCTCCATGATTCTCCTTGGTTTTATTTCCTTCCTTAGCAGGCATGGATTTGGAGTCAACCAATAGGCATGAAACTTCCAAAAGAAGTTCATAAGGGACAAAAGAGTTCCTGCATTTCGAGTCCTGTTTAAAATGTGCAATGTGACAATCCAGCAATATGTCAGAGCCCTTTCCTCTTCAACACTGATCTTCACAGTCCCAGCTGGTGAACTCTAAGGGTATAAAGCATCTGTGTTCAACCAGACAGACAGGAATATAGGAATCAAAATGGTCTCCAACAGATCCAGCCGTGGACACTCCTGGCTAATTAAAAGATTGTTCGGTTAAAAGGATGAGTCTGCCAAGCTCTGGTCCATGTGCCCAAGCCTCTGATTTGTTAATTGCTATAATCGTCAGTGTTTTCCTTAGAATCATCTGCATAGTGACTTCTCTGTTTTGTGTTAATGAAATTTCTACCAGTCAGCTGCATCACCTCTCAAATCAGATGAAGCTGCCTAATGGTGTTAACAGAGAAGAACAGAAAAGAACAGGGCCTTTATACTCCACCTTTACTGAATCTGGTTCCAGGCAGGGCTGGTCCACTAAGAACTGTCACTTTTCTTGCCTTTTCCAAGAGAACTCACTAGCTCTGCTGTTTGCCCACATGAATGCCTCTGGGGAACATCAAACCAAAATGCACTCTCTGCAAAATCATGATCAATTCAGGAAGCAAAAGAAAAAGATTTAAGATTTAGGTTGCCTTTCTACCCTAATTAGGCAAACCATTTTACCATCTAACTTTGCAAAGCTTCCATAAAAGGGAGCTATGATACCTAGCCAAGCTATCCACCAAGTGTGAAGGTTCAAGAGAGGCATTTCATACATGTGAGGTCACAAAATATTTACTTTTCATCACAGTTTCTCAGAAAGTTACTGGATGATGCGTAAAGAGGAAGAGAAGTAAGTAGAGGAGAAAGAGGAGGAGGATAAGAAGAAGGAGGAGGATTACAAACCATGAGAAAGAAGACTTGAGACACAACTAGGAGAATCAGTGCACAAGAGAAGAGAAATGAGTTCCACATAGATGACCGTGCACTTCTCAGGTTAGAGTATATCAGAGGACTTCAGGAAAGACACATCTTCACAGATGTGCAAAAGACAACATCTGATGAATCTGAACATTCTGAGACGAGTTTGAGAAAATGAGTGATTAATCTTTGATTGTATCAGTAATAATAATAAAGCTAAAGGGAATGTAAGAGGCAATTAAGTTAGGTAAAGGACAACTATCCATTGTCTACAAATGGCTGAGCTTGGCATTATGCTCCTATGATTATAACAACAAAAACACTGGCCAAGTAAAATCATATTGAGAGGACAGGGAATGAGAAGGATATGTCTGCACACGGAGGGCACATGGCAGAGGGCAGTGAACTCCCTTATCTTCTATAGTAGAGAGTTGATAGAAAATATCTAAAGTCAAAAAATGAAGAAGGAACAACACAAGCACATTATTTAGCAACTGGGATAACAATGTTAGACTATCATGTAAAAGAGCTAAAGGAAGAGGGAAATGGCGCAAGGGTAATGTTCAGGGGACTAGGCAGTTTTAAATAAACTGTAGGTAACTATTTGAACTCTTTCAACTGTGTGCATGGATGATTTGATACAATTATAACTTTCCAAAAAAATAAAAAGGATAATCAGATAACATCTATGAAGGAATCTGGTACTCTGGGTGAAAGCTGCCTCAGTAAAACCATTTTCCCTTTGAAGATGAAAGGCAAATCATATTGCAGTTGAAGGACTTTGCTCTTTGTATAAAGATATTGAACATTTTCTTGTATACAGATAGGACTTTAATAATGCAGAGTGCTATAATTATCTCTATCCTTGGTGATGAAAAATCACCAAGGGACTTGACTTGTCCAAGGTTACACAGTAAGTCATTGGTGCCAAATTTTCATTCCCGAGGGCCAAAGCCAAATGCTTTCTACCCACCCAGGATTCAGAAGCTGGGTGTCGGAGTGGATAATCAGTAGAGACTTCCCTCCCTACATAAGGGGGCTCTTTTGATCACCACCAGTGATGTCCTGGAAACAGATCTGCTTGCCCATCACCCATGTCATTCTCCTCTTGACCCACAGCAGACATTTGGAAGATGTCTGGCTGGCACCAGGGATGGCTCCTGCGGCTATGATACACAGTCCAGATCGCTGGCCACATGAGAGGTAAACTCTTGACCCTGGCTTCAGTACAGCCACAGAGGCCTGCCTACGACCTTGTGCTGTCTCCTTTGGCAGAACAGGCAGCCCAGCCCAGCTCACCAAAGCTCTTGGACTGCCGCTGTCACTCATCACCCACATATTGCAATGGCTGTAATCTGGGATGAACAATGTAGGACCAGGGTTTGTGGTTGAGCTGTCCTGCCCGGCACAGGAAGACCATTTGCTTCCTTTTGCACACACAAACAACAAAGCTCCGATGCATGGCATTCCAGCTAGGGAGCTTCAGGAGAGGAAGAACAAAAGAGTAGCAATCTCTCATCAGTACTTTTTGAGGAAGAGGGGAAGTGCTTTGCTTTGGACCCAAGAAAGGAAGAGTCTAGAGACATGTTGTGGGTAGCGTGTGACTCCAGGTTCATTCATGTTGCTCCTGAACATACTTTAAGATTGGTGAAAAACTGCCTCAGAACCACATGATTGTCAGGAAATGTCTTTCATTTTCCCCAAATGACTGTGATTTCTTTCTGGCCTCAACTTCTGCCTCATTTGCCTCTGTACCACCAATCTGACCCCCAGCATTCACTGCCGTCGGATCTATTAGTTACGCTTTCACATGTAAAGATGTCAACTTCTCAACTAAAACAGTCTAACACAATGCTAGGCACAAAAGTAAAACCTGGTGTGTTGCTCCCCTCTCCTTCCTTCATCTTCTCTCTTCTCCCCAATCACCAAACAGTTCTGAGTTTCCATACCCTCTTTTAATGTCCTAGAAAGACCTTTGGGATGTCAGACCAATAAAGCATCAAGTCCTGGTGAACAGGCCAAGCAAAGGGGCAGAACTGAAAAATTCCTATCCAACCCATGTCACCCTTCCAGCCTAAGCATCCGGGTATCAGTTGAAGAAAACATATTATGATAGTTTAGTGCACATGTCACAATAATGCCCTGTGATGTGGCTATAAAGGAGGTCTCTGTTAGGCAATGACTGTTATGGTAATTGCCAATAGCTTCCTTTCCTGGAACATCTCTGCTTCAAGTTCTGAAGCAAAGGAGCAAGAAGGCCCTGACTCTGCCTTCTGTCCTGGAGAAGTCAGAGCAAATCACAGACCAAGATGAAAGGAGTTTCCATTAACATGGACACAAGAACCTTCCAGACAATTTCCAATCCACCTAAGGATTGCTTCTTCCTGACTGAAGGGCTAAAAAAATGCATATACTTGGCCAAAGTATCTAAATTTCTCTAGAAATCAGAGGGGAAAATTAGTCTTACATATTTTTGCCAAATAGTTTTATTCCTACCAAATAGGGAACCAATGAGTGGAACACCTGAGGCATGATATGCGAATTATAGCTTAAACTTGTATTAACATTTTCATCTTCCAGCAACTTCCTCAACTACCCAAGTCTTTGCAAAATCTCTTTTATCCTAATTTATAGGGCTGCAGTGAATCTATTTCACCACCTTCTTAGTTTCTAAACCCATTTTTGCCAGTGATTCAGTGGCACATTCCTGGCACATTGATAACGGGCACTGCCTTCTTTCAGGAAGGACTGAATTGTTGTAATAAAGCTTTGCTTTAGTAATGCCAGGTATCTTCCTATTGCACTGTTTTTTGTGAATCATGTCCTCCCAGTCTGCATGTGAGAGTCAAACAAGAAAAATACCCTTCCTTCCCATTGACCTGTCTTTCTCAAAAAGCCTACAGACTCTCTTGGAAATGCTTTTCCAGTGATTCAAAAAATGCTTATGTTTAGCTTTGCCTCTCCATTGCCTCTAATATCTGTTCTGTCCTTTTCCTAGAGTGACAGACTTGGGGCACAGGACTGCATAGAATACAGGCGACATTCTGAGTCTCTCTCACAGCTGGGTGTTGTCCCTCTAAGTTCTGGCTGAGGAGACGTGCATGGAAGGCTTGTAGGGATGGAGCTTGTCCTCCCTCTCAGTTTCCACCTTGATGACTGGGGCCTCCATGGTGGGGAGGCATCCTGGATCTTACAAGTAGGGGCGATGCCTCATGCAGGGTGGAAAGGCAGTATCAAAGGAGTCTGAGGCCCTGAAAACCTCATAGAACAGAACCACAGTAGTAGCGATAAACTTCCATTCCTAGAGTCTGGGAACTTTGCCTGTATTGTTTCGAGTTTCTGTCCCAATTTCCCAATTAATAGAGGGACTCCTATGATTAACGACGGCAGCACAGTTAGGACCAGGGAGCGCCAGTCATCTTCCCCTGACTCCCAATGCCATGAGCTCTCCCTCCCCCTCAACTCAGCAACCCCCAGAGTGGGCTCCCCGGTGGAGGCCAGTCCTGCCTCTTGGTCATTCATGCTCACAGGGACAGCAGCACAAGGTGACTGCAGGCAATTCAGTACCTCTAACAGTACCTGAAAAGGAAGTTCTTATTTGTTTTAGTTAAAATAGGAGTGTTTTCTATAAGATGCACAAAACAGGGCTGGGATTGTGGCTCAGTGGTAGAGCGCTTGCCTCGCATGCGTGAGGCACTAGGTTGGATCCTCAGCACCATGTAAAAAATAAACAAATAAAATATTGTGTCCATCAAGCAGTATGGAGACTGCTTAAAAAACTTGGAATGGAACCACCATTTGACCCAGCTATCCCACTCCTTGGCCTATACCCTAAAGACTTAAAAACAGCACACTACAGTAAAGCAGCCACTCCAATGTTTATAGCAGCACAATTCACAATTGCAAAACTGTGGAAGCAACCCAGATGTCCTTCAATAGATGAATGGATAAAGAAA